>CAUYNN010013589.1:0-60308 GCA_963574175.1 Chiropotes sagulatus | reverse complement strand
GGATTTCTGGTCCAGATGGGCTTTGTTTTGTTGAGTTCTTCTTGATCGATGTACTTTTCCTTAATCTTCTTCTTCTTCTTGTCACCATCCTTCTTTTCTTCTTCTTCTTCATCAGAACCAACATCTTCAATTTCAGGTTTGTCTTCAGACTCTTTCCCCTCTTTTTCTTTTTCTTCTTCTTTATCTTCCTTTTCGTCAGCCTCATCATCGCTGACTTCTTTATCACGTTCCTTCACCACAAAAAGAGTAATGGGATAGCCAATAAATTGAGAATGTTTCTTCACAATCTCTTTTATTCTTCGTTCCTCCAAGTACTCAGTTTGGTCTTCCTTCAGGTGTAGGATAACCTTTGTTCCACGACCCATAGGTTCACCTGTGTCTGTCCTCACTGTGAATGATCCCCCTGCTGAGGACTCCCAGGCGTACTGCTCATCATCGTTATGTTTGGTGATCACTGTTACTTTCTCAGCAACCAAATACGCAGAATAAAAACCAACATCAAACTGGCCAATCATAGAGATATCTGCACCAGCCTGCAAAGCTTCCATGAACGCTTTGGTCCCAGACTTGGCTATAGTACCAAGGTTATTGATCAAGTCAGCCTTGGTCATTCCAATTCCAGTATCCACAATAGTGAGGGTTCGATCTTGTTTGTTTGGTATAAGGTTAATATGCAGCTCTTTCCCAGAGTCCAATTTACTGGGATCTGTCAAGCTTTCATACCGGATTTTGTCCAATGCATCTGAGGAATTTGAAATGAGCTCTCTCAGAAAGATCTCTTTGTTCGAATAGAAAGTATTGATGATCAGTGACATCAACTGGGCAATTTCTGCCTGAAAGGCGAACGTCTCCACCTCCTCCTCCTCCATCGGTTGGTCTTGGGTCTGCATTTCCTCAGGCATCTTGGCTAAGGGACCGGTCAGGCTCCACAACGAAGCAGCACCAAGACGCTGAAGCAACTCTAGACACTGTTCTGGACACTGACATCATGTGGAGAATGGTTTGGGCCAGGGAGAGAAGAAAAACATGGAGCCCAGGCAAGGGTTGCTGGATTATATGTAATGCGAGCAGAGAGAAAAAGGACTGACTGAATGCACTCATTAGTAATGGGAAAGAAGAAAATGATTCATTTAAGAGACATTTCAGAAGTAGAATCAGCAGAACGCCATGTTAATGTCAATTCACAATGTGGGTTAGGAAAAAAAGAGGTGGAAAAATGGCTCTAAGGCCATTCAAATATTTTAACTGCATTAAATTATAATACTTTCTGACTACTTTAACAATCCTGAATACAACTGAAAATGCATAAGCAATGGAGAAACGTAAGGAGGGGGAATCTTACTTAAAGCCAGATGTAGCACTTAATATGTTTAGCAATCTATGTGGGATTTGCCACAGAACAATTGGAGCAGATACTAGAAGGTCCTTCCAGCCTCTGGATGAGCTAGGAGCAGGCGAGGTTTGGGAAAGGGTTAAGTAGTAGGAGGCTCAGGGTCTAGCTATTTATCCAGCAGTATGGAAACATTTCAATATTCTACCAACAACTGTAAGCCTCTGGATTATCATCCTCACTTAAGCCCATTCATGGCCTTCGTCTCTCTCAGAATGTGGTCCAAAACTTGTCCTTGTGCCCAGGGTCTAAACTGTGTGCCACACCTGCCTCATCCCAGCTTCTAACCCTCATCTAATCCTTCCTTCCTCCCACCTGAAATTCCAAACCCTTAAATATATCATGCCTTCCACTGCAAGGCCCTCGCACAAGTGTGTCTGTTCTTCAGTCTGCCACACTTTCCTGCCCCTCCTTCTAGCACACTTCTAGTCATCCTTCTGGCCCCATCTTGGATGTGGTATCCTCATGGAGGCTTCTCCTGACCTTCCACATTAAGACACGTTTCCTATTTACATGTGGTCACAGTACCTGTCATTATTTGTTTCATGTTGGTTTTCTGTGACTCACTAAGCTCTGTGAGGGCAGGAGCTAAGCCAGCCTTCACCATCCCTCCCCAAAGCTTCACCTAGAGCTTGTCCTATCAAAGTAACTGAAGAATAGCTATCCAAAAAGTTTTTCTGCTGCAGGAAGGGAGAGAAAACAGAGCTTATTCATTTACTATTGTTGATTACGGAGCACTTAGATGGAAATAGAATTAATACTATATGCCAGATACTGACCTCACAACTTATTTTTATCTGATTTAAGCTTTACTATAACTCTGAAGAGTAGGTAGTATTATTCCTAATGGTTTAGATGAGGACACTGAGCCTTGAAGAAGTAAAGAAGCTGGCTCACAGTGACTTGGCAACTAAGCAGCTCAGTGAGTATAAAAAATTCTGCCTCACTACTGCTTCCCAAGCATGGTTATTAAACTCTTCCTGGCACATGACGGCACCACCACAACTGCCAGCAGATCACAAATAGCAAGAGAGCTGAGGAGTTTTGCTAGGTGCCCTTACAGTAAGAAGGGACAACTGGTCGCATGGTATGAAATAAGAATACTCAAATAGGGAATAGGGAAATAGATGCCCATCAAATAGTGAGCCTGACACAAGAAAAAGATTCATTTATTTTTGAGAAACTTTGTTTAATAAGGAAGTATATGTATATTTTAGAAGATTTTTATTAAAATCAGCTATCTTTTTAACAGTACTTTAGATATCTGGCCAACTTGTATCTTCCGAACACTTTCTTCTCCATCCAGATCAATAAGGCATTGCAGTGTTTCAGACTAGACCACGGTTTGGCTAAAAATGCTGTCTCCTTCCAAAGCTAAAGGAGACACCAAGATTCAGCAAGATAGAATCCATTGAAAACCAATCTGATTAGGATGTTTTTCTTGTGAAACTGATGGATATTGATTAATTTACAACCAGTTAGAGGCCTTTTGCCTGGAAAAAAATCACCCTTATACTGGCAGAAATGAACCTCATAAAACAGGTGGAAACAAAAGTTGTAAATTGTGTGACTGGTCTCCACAATAATTAATAAGATGTCTCACAGTTCTAATTTCTGCCCTGGCATTTCTTGTTTTGTGCAGTCACAACTTCACTCACCTAGTACTTTTTCCTAAAGCCCAGACTTCTAGTGAGCCCCTTGTCTCATGAACAAAAAATGTTGCTTTTACAATACAGATATATAATAAACTTCAACAATAATCATTGCTTTCTAATTGTCTGTGAGAATACAATATTAAGAAAAGTTGTATGGCCATGTGCAGTGGCTCATGCCTATAATGCCAGCACTTTGGGAAGCCAAGGCGGGCAGATCACTTGAGGTCAGGAGTTCGAGACCAGCCTGACCAACATGGTAAAATCCTGTCTCTACTAAAAATACAAAAATTAACCAGTCATGGTAGTGCATGCTTGCAATCCCAGCTACTTGGTAGGCTGAGACATGAAAATTGCTTGAACCTGGGAGGCAGAGGTTGCAGTGAGCTGAGATTATGCCACTGCACTCTAGCCTGGGCAACAGAGCAAGACTGTCTCAAAAAAAAAAAAAAAAAAAGAAAGAAAAGAAAAGAAAAGTTGTATAATGTATTATTAAAATGTCTGCTATTATAATAAGGTGAATGCGTCCAGTGACTAATAGTTGTAAGATCAGGATTTATACGGAAGATAAAAATGATTTCTCCATTATCATCCATCCCATGCTCTCATCTGCAGATATAAACTAGGGAGTGTGTGCCCTCTCAAAGCTTCATATATGATCTTCTCAAAAAAGGGGAAGAATCACCTTATTTAGGAATCCCTTTAGAGTATCTCAGATAGAAGGAATTCTTTCAACCACTTTTTTTTAAGAAATGATTATTTTTGTAGAGAAATTGCTTTACCTCATAACTTCTTCAATCAATACCAGTTCATAGAGGATATCTAACTGAATTAATAAAAAACCTTAAAAAAAATTAAAAACTTTAGCACAGTTTGTTACTATTCTTGGGGGATGACCTCCTAGCTACAAGTGTTGGATGTTGCTGTAAATAAGCCTTTTAAAAACTACTACACACACACACACACACACACACACATACACACAGAGTAAATGACTTTGTTGCATGCAGAGATCACGTTTATGAAACTATGGCTTAGTATAGAATTTCCAAGGGGAGTATATAATATACATGCACTTCAAAAAGTATGTAAATCAAACAATTTAGATGAGAGAAAAGATTACATGCTCTGGCAAACTGTGATAACCACTATTAAAGTGGCTCTGATGACAGAAAGGACACGAATGGCAAATACGTTTCTAAAGAGCATGACCAATATTGTTTTATGAAATGTGAGAGTGAACAAAATATTACTTCCACATTAGCATTATATATATGATGCACTGGAGATGTTATCATAAATGCATAAATACCATGAATAGACAACTGGCTTTCTTCTCTATTATCCTAAAAGTGCATATATATATATTCAGTTTACTCCCCAGATTGGTAGCGTTTTCATTGGAAAAATGAATGATCATCTTTTTTTTGAGAGCAGGGGTATTTATCATTTTCCTTTAACTGTTATCTTCCCACTGTGTGCCTGGAAGATAATAATTGCTTCAAAAATGTTTAATCAATATACAAAATAATTAGACAAAATTAGTACATTAAAAAGCAGGGGTACTAGACATATCCCCAAATACACAAACATGTTATGACATCCTTGTTAACAAATCCACTTTGAGATTTCTGAAACTAATAAAACACATAGACTATTTTGAACCAATGTTGGAGGTCATCTAATCCAATCTCTTTATTTTACAGATGAGGAAATCACAGTTACAACAATTAAATGCCCTTCTGCAAGAGAGCTGGGATTAGAACCTTGAACTTCCCATTAGATAGTATTATTGAGTTGCTTTCTTTGTGTGGTTCATCCCAGCCTCTGATTTATACTTCATGTTGAAAGCAAGCAGTGTCTCTTGCCTAAGAACAGTTTCTGTTAAGCAAGGTAAACACACATTAATTGAGCCTGAATAGCTGATGGACTCAGAGAAAAAATGTAGAGTTTTTGATACAAAATCCAAGCAGATGCCTTCTCTGAGTTTTGGTTACTTGCCAAAGAAGTTGGTCACCTAATCCCATAGAAATGTATTTACCGTTTTGGTTTTGATAAGTTCTCAGTCATTATGGGTATTGGTTCAGCTGACAGCCCTAGATACTGTGAGGCAGAAAAACACACTCCAGAAGTGCAGCAATGCTGTTTTAGACCTTCACACAGAAAACTCTGCATTTGTACCCAAGAAAAAAATCAGTATAACGGTCTCTCTTCCCTTGCATGATGTATTCTTTTATTAAAATAATCACCACGTATCTCCAATAAAGATTCATGAACAGAAATCTTTATGCCACACTAACAATCCAAGAAGAAAAATCCTAATTGCTGAGTTTTTTTAAAAAAATCCATTTGAATGCTGCTAACTTATTATTAAAATACACAAAAATATCCCCCATTCTTGCCTCTTTTCCTTTTATCTGTTATTTTCCTTACTCATACTAACATTCTCAGTGTATCTTAAACCCTTCTAGGTTAATTCACCCTGTTACATTTGCAAACAATCCTCAGGGTAGATCATGTATAAGTACCTAGGCTACCATACACACAAAGCACACAGATACCTTTACAAGCCTTTAAGGAAGGATGCCATGATCTCTAATATACTACTAATAACTTACATGCTTCACTTACTGAGTAGCAGACATTTTTCCAAACACTTATATAAACTTATATAATCTTCCTAGCAACCTGGTACTATCATCGTTTCCTTCATACAGATAAGAAAATTGGAGCTCAGAGACGTTTAACTTACTAAGAATCAAGTACAACAAATAAGTGGTGGAGCTGAGATTTAAACACAGATCATCCATCCCATGCTCTCATCTGCAGATATAAACTAGGAAGTGTGTGCCCTCTCAAAGCTTCATAACTCTGGCTCCAGAATTTCTGCTGTTGAAGATTTTGCTATAGTTGTACAGTTTCATTTGTAAATTGTATTTTTACTCATATTGTGGACTGCTCATCTCTGCTCTTTTTTCCTTAACAAAGAATTTTCTCAGTATTCTAATCTTGTAATTAAGGTAATTATTTATATTATGTAACTCATTTCTATTATTAAGTAAAATAATCTGTATACTGTAGAAAACACCAAGATTCGGATTGAACTTGCATCCAAGGGGCTCATGATAGAGACAAATGAGGAATTTCTCTTGATCTCCATGGAATTTGTGGCATGGTGAGTTTGTGGACTGTTTGAACACCAAAGGCTTTTTTTTTTCAAGTATTGAGGATGAATTAAATAATAAAATATGACCTGGCATGAATTACAGTATGTGAATTCATTTCTCTAACTAGTGTGTTTGTAGGCCCAAGGTTGAAAGCAATTAGGTATGAATTATTACACCATCTTCCATGCTCTGGACGGTTTTATGATGATTATAAAATTTTATTATTAATGGTTCACTGTTTTTGGAGGAGTTGTTAATTTAAACGTATATATTTATATTGTTAATTAATGAATAGGACAAAATTAGTTGGGTAAAATCTTTCTGAGGACCAGAAGCTTTCTAAGAGTAGAGAGGACCTCACTGACAGCAGAGGCTGCAGCTGAGTCCTGGCCCTAGAGAGAGGCAGCGTGCTGCAGTTCCATCAGGGATATCAGGCTATTAGAGTGGCATGATGCCTTACACACTACCTTGTTCAATTTCTTTGTTTTAAATATCAGGAAAAATAAGTGACTTGCCTGGGATCACACCATAATAGCAGAGCTGAGATGGCTCAGTCAAAGACACTTGGATCTTGACTCACAGTGTGCAATGCTTCTCATTTTAAACAATTTAGAAAAATGTCACTGAATACCTGGGAAGGAATAAATAAAATTGTTAGAAACAGGAAGACAAAAATCATAAAAAGGAAAACAAGAATTACTGTTTAGTTGGGCTACTCTGAATGTCAAAATGTGGCTTGGAACCACATTCAAGTGTTGGTACCACAACTGGACAAGCCAGCTTATCCCAGAAGTCATGCATGTAATGACTGGCAGGAGCTCAAGTAATAGCCACACATAATTTCCACCTGTGGGCCCCCTCTTGCCATGATTTTTAACTCCTCTCCATCCCGCATCCCAAAATTCTGTCTTCCTCCTGCTCACTGAAGGGTAAAGATATTTTCTTGGACAAATTCAGTCAAAAAGGAGTAACTGAAAACCAGTTGCATTTTTCTCTGGGTTAGGCAAGAGAGAGGAAGTGTAGCACTTGGTAACTAAGTTTGTTGTCAAATAAATTGGTGTTGGAAGTATCCATGTAGAAATGCTGTTACATTGAGCAGAAGTCTGTTTTTCTAACTGGTAAAGCTGGGTCTCATCACTGTCAGGATTCTCCAGGGGGTCTTAGGCAAGTGGCCAAAATGAACTTGACTTTGAGAACATAGGCGTATGAGTGCCTATTTTTTCCTTCTCTTAGAACTCTAAATGTTTGTCAGGTGAAGCCATGCCAACAATCATCATCAGTTTGATCTAACTGAGAAGTGATTGACAGTACCCGCCAATTCAGCTCTTACCTGTTTCTGATTGAGTTATTGCCTGAGCTCCTGGGAGTCTGACCTGAATCCTCTCAGCTTACTATTCCAGTCTCTTAATCAGAGACAGAAACAGATCATAAGAGAATGAACACATTTTCTAGAAATGAACATGCTTTACTTCAAGTTCTGTATTGTACTCTGTTGCTGTTGGAAATAAATTCACTCACTTAGACCACGGCATCATTCAAATCCATTCTTTCTAGAGGGCCAAGGGCTCTCTCTATCCCATCTAAATCCAGTGTGATGTATTTCCATAACATTAGATTGCTTTATGTGAGTTCTATAAATACCATAGATAATTAGAAAACTGAGTAAATCACCTTATTAAGCAATGTCCTCCGTCAAATAATTCTATAAAAGAAGCAATGTTTTGTGATGTCTTTCTTTCTTCTCTCCAGGAACCCATCCCTATGCTGAGTTGGGGAATGACTATTTATTGAATTACATTAAGCTTCAAAACCTGAAAACTTCATATTATGTTGAACATTCCAAAGATGTCTCTACTCACTCCATCAAATAAAACTCCAACACTTCATATTTCCAATATACAAAATTGCCAATAATCAGTGGCTGGCAATATGGCCAAATAGGAACCGTTTCAGCCTGCAACTCCCAGCAAATCAATGCAGAAGGCAAGCGATTGCTGCATTTCCAACTGAGGTAACCAGCTCATCTCACTGGGACTGGTTAGACAGTGGGTGTAGCCCACAGGGGACAAACGAAAGCAGGGTGGGGCATCACCTTACCCAGGAGCACAAGATGTCAGGGAACACCCTCCCCTAGCCAAGGAAAGTTATGAGGGACCGTTCCATGAGGAATGGTGCATTCTAGCCCAGACACTATGCTTTTCCCATGGCCCTTGCATCCCTCAGACCAGGAGATTCCTTTGGGTGCCTACACCCGGGCCCTGGGTTTCAAGCACAAAACAGGGTGGCCATTTGGGCACACATTGAGCTATCTACAGGAGTTTTTATACATATATATGTATATATATGTGTGTATATATATATATGTGTGTGTGTGTGTATATATATATACACACACATGTATATGTATAAAATATGTATATATACCCCAGTGGTGTCTGGGATCCTAGTGAGACAGAACTGTTTACTACTTTAATAAGGGGGCTGAAACCAGGGAGTCAAACGGTCTAGTTCAGGGAATCCTACTTACATGGAGCACAGCAAGTTAAGATCCACTGGCTTGAAGTTCTTGCTGCCAGCATAGCAATCTGAAGTCAATCTGGGAGGCTCGAGCTTGTGTGGGGAGAGGCGTCCACCATTACTGAGGCTTGAGTAGGTGTTTTTCCTCTCACAGTGTAAACAAAGCCCCTAGGAAATTTGAACTGGGCAGAGCCCACTGCAGCTTGGCAAAGCTGCTGTAGCCAAACTGCCTCTATAGATTCCTTCTCTCTGGGAAGGGCAACTCTGGAAGAAAGGCAGCAGCCCCAGTCAGGGGCTTATAGATAAAATTCTCATCTCCTGGGACAGAGCACCTGGAAGTAGGAGCAGCTGTGGGTGCAGCTTCAGCAGACTTAAAGGTTCCTGACTGCCAGCTCTGAAGAAAGCAATGGATCTCCCAGCACAGTGCTTGAGCTCTGCCAAGGGACAGACTGCCTGCCCAAGTGGGTCCATTACCACCTGCCTCCTGACTGGGAGACATCTCCCAGCAGGGGTCGACAGATATCTCATACAGGAGAGCTCCAGCTGGCATCTGGTGGGTGCCCATCTGAAACAAAGCTTACAGAGGAAAGAACAGACAGCAATATTTGCTGTTCTGCCACCTCTGCTGACAAACAGGGTCTGGAGTGGACCTCCAGCAAACTCCAGCAGACCTGCAGAAGAGGGGCCTGACTGTTACATAAAAAACTAACAGGAAGGAATAGCATCAACATCAACAAAAAGGACGTCCACAAAGAAACTCCATCTGAAGGTCACCAACTTCAAAGAACAAAGGTAGATAAGACCACAAAGAAGATGAAAAAAACAGGACAAAAATGGCTAAAAATTCCAAAATCCAGAATGCCTCTTCTCCTCCATAGGATCACAACTCTTCACCAGCAAGGGAACAAAACTGGGTGGAGAATGAGTTTGATAAATTGACAGAACTAGGTGGGCAATAACAGAAGGTGGGTAATAACAAACTCCTCTGAGCTACAGCAGCATGTTCTAACCCAATGCAAGGAAGTTAAGAACCTTGAAAAAAGATTAGACTAATTGCTTACTAGAATAACCAGTTTAGAGAAGAAAATAAGTGAACTGATGAAGCTAAAAAACACAGCATGAGAACTTTGTGTAGGATACAAAAGTATCAATAGCCAAATCAATCAAGCAGAAGAAAGGATATTAGACATTGAAGATAAACTTATTGAAATAAAGCATGAAGACAAGATTAGAGAAAAAAGAATTTTAAAAAAATGAACAAAGCCTCCAAGAAATGTGGAACTATGTGAAAAAGACCAAACCTACGTTTGATTGGTATACCTGAAAGTGACAGGGAGAATGGAACCAAGTTGGAAAACACTCTTCAGGATATTATCCAGGAGAATGTTTCCAACCGAGCAATATAGGCCAACATTCAAATTCAGGAAATACAGAGAACACTGCAAAGATACTCCTTGAGAAAAGCAACCCCAAGACACAAAATCATCAGATTCACCAAGATTGAATTGAAGGCAAAAATAATAAGAGCAGCCAGTGTGAAAGATCAGGTTAACTCACAAAGAGAAGCCCATCAGACTAACAGCGGATCTCTCTTCAGAAACCTAGAAGTCAGAAGAGAGTGGGGGACAATATTCAACATTTTTAAAGAAAAGAATTTTCAACCCAAAATTTCATATCCAACCAAACTAAGCTTCATAAGCAAAGGAGAAATAAAATCCTTTACAGACAAGCAAATGCTGAGAGATTTTTGTCACCACCAGGCCTGCCTAACAAGAGTTCCTGAAGGAAGGACTAAATATGGAAAGCAAAAACTGGTACCAGCCACTGCAAAAACATACCAAATTGTAAAGTCCATCAACACTATGAAGAAACTGCATCAACTAAAAGGCAAAAACCAGCTAACATTATAATGACAGGATTAAATTCACACAAAAGAATATTAACCTTAAATATAAATGGGCTAAAAACCCCAATTAAAAGACACAGACTGGCAAATTGGATAGTCAAGGTGGATAAAGGTGTGCTGTATTCAGGAGACCCACTTCATATGCAAAGACATACATAGGCTCAAAATAAAGGGATAGAGGAAGATTTACCAAGCAAATGGAAAGCAAAAAAAGCAGGGGCTGCAATCCTAGCCTCTGATAAAACAGACTTTAAGTCAACAAAAATTTAAAAAGACAAAGAAGGGCATTATATAATGGTAAAGGGATCAAGGCAACGAGAAGAGCTAACCATCCTAAGTATATATATACCCAATACAGGAGCACCCAGATTCATAAAGGAAGTTCTTAGAGACCTATAAAGAGACTTAGACTCCCACACAATAATAGTGGGAGACATTAACACCCACTGTCAATATTAGACAGATCAATGAGACGGAAAATTAACAAGGATATTCAGGACTTGAACTCAGCTCTGGACCAAACAGACCTAACAGACATCTACAGAACTTTCCACCCCAAATCAACAGAATATACATTCTTCTCAGCACCACATTGCATTTATTCTAAAATAGACAATATAATTGAAAATAAGACACCCCTCAGCAAATGCAAAACAACAGAAATCATAACAAAATTTCTCTCAGACCACAGCGCTACCAAATTAGAACTCAGGTTTACAAAACTCACTCAAAACTGCACAACTACATGAAAATTGAACAATCTGCTCCTGAATGACTACTGGGTAAATAACAAAATTAAGACAGAAATAAAGAAGTTCTTTGAAATAAATGAGAACAAAAACACAATGTATAGAATCTCTGGGACACAGCTAAAGCAGTGTTTGGAGGGAAATTTTTAGCATTAAATGCCCACATCAGAAGGTGGGAAAGATCTAAAATTAACACCTAACATCACAATTAAAAGAACTAGAGAAGCAAAAGCAAACAAATTCAAAAACTAGCAGAAGACAAGAAATAACTAAGAGCAGAGCAGAACTGAGGAGACAGAGGCACACACACACAAAAAAAAACCCTTCAAAAAAATCATTGAATCCAGGAGCTGGTTTTTGAAAAGATTAAGAAAATAGACAGACTGCTAGCCAGACCAACAGAGAAGAAAAAAGAGAAGAATCAAATAGACACAATAAAAAATGAAAAAAGGGGATACTTTCACTGATCCCACAAAAATATACACTACCATGAGAAAATACGATAAACATCTCTAAGCAAATAAACTAGAAAATCTAGAAGAAATGGATAAATTCCTGGACACATACACTTTCACAAGACTAAACCAGGAAAAAGTCAAATCCCTGAATACGCCAATAACAAGTTCTGAAATTGAGGCAGTAATTAATAGCCTACCAACTAAAAAAAGCCCCAGACCAGATGGATTCACAGCCAAACTCTACCATAAGTACAAAGAGGAGCTGGTACCATTTCTTCTGAAACTAATCCAAACAATAGAAAAATAGAGACTCTTCTCTAACTCATTTTATGAGGCCAGCACTATCCTCGTACCAAACCCTGGCAGAAAAACAGCAAGCAAAAAAATGTCAGGCCAATATCCCTGATGAACATTAATGCAGAAATCCTCAATAAAATACTGGCAAACCGAATCCAGCAGCACATCAAAAAGCTTATCCACAACAATTAAGTCAGCTTCATTGCCAGGATGCAAGGCTGGTTCAACATACAAAAATCAATTCATGTAATCCATCACACAAACAGAACCAACGACACAACCACATGATTATCTCAACAGATGCACAAAAGGCCTTTGATAAAATTCAACACCCCCTTCATGCTAAAAACTCTAAATAAACTAGGTATTAATGAAATGTACCTCAAAATAATAATATCTATTTATGACAAACCCACAACCAATATCATACTGAATGGGCAAACGTTGGAAGCATTCCCTTTGAAAACTGGCACAACACAAGGATGCCTTCTCTCACCACTCCTGTTCAACATAGTATTGGAAGTTCTGGCCAGGACAATCAGGCAAGAGAAAGACATAAAGGGCATTCAAATAGGAAAAGAGGAAGTCAGAATTGTCTCTGTTTGCAAATGACACGATTGTACCTTTAGACAACCCCAGCATCTCAGCCCAAAATTTCCTTAAGCTGCTAAGCAGCTTCAGCAAAATCTCAAAATACAAACTAAATGTGTAAAAATCACAAACATTCCTATACACCAATAATAGACAGAGAACCAAATCATGAGTGAACTCCCATTCGCAATTGCTACAAAGAGAATAAAATACTTAGGAATACAACTTACAAGGGATGTGAATAACCTCTTCAAGGAAAACTACAAACCACTGCTCAAGAAAATAAGAGAGGACACAAACAAATGGAAAACCATTCCTTGCTCATGGATAGAAAGAATCAGTGTGAAAATGGCCATACTGCCCAAAGTAATTCGTAGATTAAATGCAATCCCCATCAAGTTACCAATGACTTTGTTCACAGAATTAGAAAAAAACTACTTTAAATTTCATATGGAAATGAAAAAGAGCCTGCATAGCCAAGACAATCCTAAGTAAAAAGAACAAAGCTGGAGGCATCATGCTACCTGATGTCAAACTATGCTACAAGACTTCAGTAACCAAAACAGCATGGTACTGGTAACAAAACAGATATATAGACCAATGGAACAGAACAGAGGCCTCAGAAATAACACCATACATCTACAACCATCTGATCTTTGGCAAATCTGACAAAAACAAGCAATGAAGAAAGAATTCCCTATTGAATAAACGGTGTTGGGAAAACTGGCTAGCCATATGCAGAAAACTGAAACTGGACCCCTTCCTTACACCTTATACAAAATTTAACTCAAGAGGGATTAAAGACTTAAACATAAAACCTAAAACCATAAACACCCCAGAAGAAAACCTAGGCAATACCATTCAGGACATAGGTATGGGCAAAGACTTCATGACTAAAACACCAAAAGCAATTGAAACAAAAGCTAACATTGACAAATGGGATCTAATTAAACTAAAGAGCTTCTGCACAGCAAAAGAAACTCTTATCAGAGTGAACAAGCAACCTACAGAATGGGAGAAAATTTCGAATCTATCCCTCTGACAAAGGTCTAATATCCAGAATCTACAAGGAACTTAAGCAAATTTACAAGAAAAAAAAAAACAACCCCATTAAAAAGTGGGCAAAGGATATGAACAGACACTTCTCAAAAGAAGACATTTATAAGGCCAGCATACTTATGAAAAAAAAAGCTTATCATCACTGGTCATTAGAGAAATGCAAATCAAAACCACAATGGGATACCATCTCATACCAGTTAGAATGGCGATCATTAAAAACTCATGAAACAGCAGATGCTGGAGAGGATGTAGAGAAATAGGAAAAATTTTACACTAAATTAGTTCAACCATTACAGAAGACAATGTGGTGATTCCTCAAGGAACTAAAACCAGAAATACCATTTGACCCATCAATCCCATTACTGGGTATATACCCACAGGATTATAAATCATTCTACTATAAAGACACATGCACGTGTATGTTTATTGCAGCAGTATTTGCAATAGCAAAGACTTGGGAACCAACCCAAATGCCCATCAATGATAGACTGGATAAAGAAAATGTGGCAATATACACCATGTAATACTACATAGTCATAAAAAAAGGATGAGTTTATGTTCTTTGCAGGGACATGGATAAAGCTGGAAATCGTCATTCTCAGCAAACTAACACAGGAACAGAAAATCAAACACCACATGTTCTTACTCATAAGTGAGAGTTGAACAATGAGAACACATGGACACAGAGAGGGGAACATCACACACCGGGGCCTGTCAGGGGGTGGGGACCTAGGGGAGGGATAGTATTAGGAGAAATACCTATTGTAGATGACAAGTTGATGGATGCAGCAAACCACCATGACATGTGTATACCTATGTAACAAACCTGCACATTCTGCACATGTATCCCAGAACTTAAAGTATAATAAAAATAATAATAAAATAAAGTATAAAAGTTAAAAATGGAAAAAATTGCCAATAAATCAGTAATCTTTGGTTTCTGTGTTTTATGTTAATATTGTCTTTCACTTTTAATCAACAAGGGCTGGAACTATCTCCTAATGGAACAAAACTAGATGCATTGTACTAAAGAAAGAAGTCTTTTTCTCTGAATTCTAATCACTGGAACTTAATGCTGCTATCCCTAATTCACAAAGTTGTTAATGACAGGGATTCAAAGATTACCTGATCCTGGAATTGGTGTTCCTGCCACTCCACTGAGCTGCCATTGCAGCAGCTTCAAACTGGATGTAACTGTAGTTGGGATGCCAACTACAGTTTTGTGCTTTGACCTAGAGTAACCTCTTTACCTCTGTCCTCAGTCTATTTGTTTAATTTAAATGTTGTAAAAGCATGCTTCAAACAAAAGATAAAATTTACTAAAGGGTGAAATGTAAATATAGTTAGAAATGAATTATTCCATAAAGTGGAAAATACTACAGCCAATGGAGAAACATAACTGTATTTTAGAGTTAGTTATAAAATATGCTATATGTTCTTGGGAAAAGGCACAGACAGCACAACAGAGGAAGGCCTGCGAGCCTCTGGTAACTTCTGCCACCTATAATTTTGCACATTGTCTATCTCATCTCCATTTGAAGTTCCATTTCTTGTAAAATGTTTTATTTAAACTTTTTCTCACCATATACGTTTTAAGAAAAAAGGGATAGACCAGAGAGAAGAGCCCATGTATGACAACAAAGGTTCAGATCATTTTCCAAAATAAACCTTTCCATAAATAATCTAACCTAATCCCCAAACCAGTTTTTCCATATACAGATGTTTGAGATGTTTATTTTTGTATGAAGTTTCAGGAAAAATGTGTTAAGAAAGCATGTTCTGTTTCATTAGTGATAATACTCAACCTAAGTGGAACTTGAAATTTGCTAAATACTATTGTTTTTTTGTTTTTGTTTTTTTTTTTTTTTGAGATGAGTCCTGCTCTGTCATTTAGGCTGGAGTACAGTGGCCGGATCTCGATTCACCGCAACCTCCGCCTCCCAGGTTCAAGCGATTCTCCTTCCTCTGCTTCCCCAGTAGCTGGGATCACAGGCATGCATCAACACACCTGGCTATTTTTTGCATTTTTTAGTAGAGACTGGTTTTCACCACGTGGGCTAGGCTGGTCTCAAACTCCTGACTTCAAGTGATCCACCCACCTCAGCCTCCCAAAGTGCTGGGATTGCAGGTGTCAGCCACCGCATTAGCCCTGAATTTTTAAAATGTGCTGTTGAGGCATTTAACACTGAACCACTACCTGGTAGTGAATTATATAAGGTTGTTATATACATTATAGATTTTTTGAATGCTATGAAGAGGCATTTTTTTCCAATTTTACAGATGAGAAATCTAGGGCTTAAAGAAGTTAAGTAACTTACCCCAATTCACAAAGCTGCTAGTGACAGGAGTTCAAAGATTACCTGATCCTGGAGTTGGTGTTCCTAGCCACTCCATTGAGTTGCCACTGCAGTAGCTTCAAACTGGATGTAACTGTAATTGGGATGCCAGAAACATTGCTTGCCCTCTTTATTTCTTGACTCCAAACCATTACTGAAAGGAAAGGAAAATAAAAAATTTTATCTAAATTGTGGCAGAAACCGTACGCTTAATATTGGAGTTCTAGCAAAATTACCAGCTAACCAACCAAGCCACCTTATGATTTTAGAGAATCATTTTGCCTCTGGGAAACTCAGAAATGGGAAAATGATACCTCTCATCTATGATTGTAATGACTAAAAAAAAACCAGGCATACTAAAAGCACTTTGGAAAATGTCCTGTACTATAAAAATGTACATCATGATTATTGTTAGTAAGAGTTAGTAGTGTTTCTTTAAAGACAAGTATGCCTTTCCTCTTCTGTGAAAAAATCTATAACTTTTTCATGGAAGTAGGACACAATGCTTATTAATAACTCTCCTCATCTAAAGGTAAAAGGTCCAATAAAATTGAGTGTGTTTTGTTTCCATGGTATAAAATTAATCTTTACATATCACAATAACCTGGACAAGATAACTAAGATCATATATTTGTACAATCCAGTTTCAGCTCAGCATTCTGGGACTGCAGTGCTGTGCAGATAAAGACAGGAATTTAACTTAAATCAAGCTGCTGTAAATTCAGATTTGAAAGTGACACTCATAAATCTCTTATGATTCACCATAATAAACACACATTTCTAGTGATTATAGAAGTTCCATAGACTAGGGCCCCATGAATCATTAAAACCCCATATTGAGATCAGAATTTCTTGAGAATTTTTTCAAAATTCTTATCTTCTTTTCATCACTTCACTGTGTGTACTTTCAAAGAGAAAAAGAGCATTGTATTCACTTTATAAGTCTTTGCGGATATTATCCTTTTGGCTGAGAAACGACTTTTGTTTTCTTTTTCCAAGGAAAAGAAGAGTATACATGGTTTGTCCTTCCTAAATCTCAGCTTGCCCTTCCACTCATTCAGAATCTATCGGTTTACTAGGGCTGCCATACAAAGTACCACAGGCTGGGTGGTTTAAACAACAGAAATTTATTTTCTCAGTATTCTAGAGGTTAGAAATCTAAGATTAAATTGTTGGCAAGGTTGTTTCCTCTAGGCCTCTCTCTTTGGCTTATAAATGTCTGTCTTGTCCCTGTTCCTTCAACACTGTTTTCCCTCTGTGTGTGTGTCTGTGTTCTACTCTCCTCTCCTTGTAAAGATCCAGTTAAATTGGATTAGGGCCCACCCTGATGACCTCATTTTTACTTAATTGCTTGTTTAAAGCCTTATCTCTAAATATAGTCACATTCTGAGGTATTGAAAATTAGGGCTTCAACTTTATAAATTTTCATGGGACACTATTCAGCCCATAACAAAGAAGAATAGAAACTTCCTTTATTTACATTCAGTAACCAGCTTTTTATAAATTGTGCTTGAAAATTCCTACCTACTGTACTTACTGGAAAGCTTAAGGCTTTCAAGGAAGAGCAAAGACAGTGAAACTCGGAGAAGCATATAGTGACAGTCAAATAAGGAGGGGCTAAGGAACAAAATATCATTTAAATTTTTTTTCAATAGCTTTTAGAGTAAAAGTGGTATTTGTTACATGGATAAATTATACAGTGGTGAATTCTGAGATTTTAGTGTAACTGCCACCTGAGTAGTGTACACTGCACCTAATGGGTAGCTTTTTTATCCCTAGATCCCCCCTCCACCCTTCCTCATCTGAGTCTCTGAAGTCCATTACATCATTCTGTAGCCTTTGTGTACCATAGCTTAGCTCCTACTTATGAGTGAGAACATAGAGTTTTTGGTTTTCTGTTCTTGTGTTCTTTCCCTTAAAATAATGTCCTCTAGCTCCATCTAAGTTGCTGCCAAAGATACTATTTCATTCCTTTTAATAGCTGAATAGTACTCAATGGTGTGTATACACCACATTTTCTTTATCCACTCATTAGTTGATGGGCACTTACATTAGTTCCATATCTTTGCAAATGTGAATTGTGCTGCTATAAACATATGTGTGCAAGTATCTTTTTCACATAATGACTTGTTTTCCTTTGGATAGATACCCAGTAGCAGGATTGCTGAATCAAACAGTAAATGTACTCTGAGTTCTTTAAGCTATCTTCCATGGAGGTTGTACTAATGTACATTTTGCTTAGCAGTATGTAAGCGTTCCCTTTTCCCCACATCCACACCAACATCTAACTTTTGACTTTTTTTTTTTTTTACAATAATGGCCATTCTTGCAGGAATAAGATGGTATCTCATTGTGATTTTAATTTGCATTTCCCTGATGATTAGTGATGCTGAGCATTTTTTCATATATTTGTTGGCCATTTGTATATTTTCTTTAGGAAATGTCAATTCATGCCCTTTGCCCACTTTTTGATGCTGTTAGCAAATGTCATTTTGAGGTAAAACATTTGGGATAAAGGTATTCTTAAATTCTGAGCAATTACATGGCACTCTAAGAAAGAGTTTCAAAAACTTTGATAAAAAGAGAACAAACTCTTGCTAGAGTTTGTACTAACCTAATGTATTAATAATGCTATTTATCGAGTTGTGACTCCCCCTTAAACTTAATGCAAAATTAATTAAAGTAACCTAAGTTACAAAAAATGTACAATACATTTTAATGCTAAAGAACATAGATGTTGAAGCATCTAAGATTTTAAGAGATCCAGAGAATGGAAAATAGCCAGACCAGAAAAAATTCATTTATTCAATATCAACAGAATTTTTTGAAAAGACTGAAAAAACTTTAAATCAGAAATCATGAAAAATTCTGACTATGGTATCTTTTGATTATTGATTATATTTCACATCCATAAAAATTATCAAATATTTGATAAGAGAAAAATTGTTATCAACTAAAAATAATATTTTTCACCTACTAAATTAAGATTATCTAAATTCTATTACTCTATGCTGCTAATAATGTAATGAGATGAGCCCTTTCCTTCTTCTGGTTCACATCAATGGGAGTTTAATTTTTTCTACTTTCTAAAATGTATGAGAGGTTTAAAATATTCACACACTTTGAGAGAAAACACACAAATAAGAAAGACAAAGGACTCAAATACTGCCACTACATAAAACCATTAAACCACAATGATAAACAGTAATAAAGGAAGGAAGGAAGGAAGGAAGGAAGGAAGGAAGGAAGGAAGGAAGGAAGGAAAGAAGGGAGGAAGGGAGGGATGGAGGGAAAGAAAGAAAGAGAGAGAGAGAAAGAGAAAGAAAGAAGGAAGGAAAGAAAGAAAAGAAAGAAGGAAAGAAAGAAAAAGAAAGAAAGAAAGAAAGAAAGAAGAAAGAAAGAAAGAAAAGAAAGAAAGGACAAGCCCTCACATACCAATAGTCTTTAATGTAAATGGATTAAACTCTTCACTTAAAATGTATAGACTGGCTGAATAGATTTTTTTAAATGACCCAACTATATGCTGCCTACAAGAAATTCACCTGTAAATACAAACATGAAGTGAAAAATAAAGAGTTGGAAAAAACATTTCATGCAAAGAGAAACCAAAATAAGCAGAAGCAGCTGTACTTACATCAGGCAAAACAGATTTTAAGTCAAAAACAGTAAAAAGAGACAAAGAAGCTCATTATATAATGACAAAGGGATCAATTCAGCAAGAGGACATAATAATTCTAAGCATATACTAACCCAACACCAGAGCACTCACATATACAAAGTAAATATTAGTAGATCAAAAGAGAAAGATAGACTCCAATGTGATCATAGTTGGGGTCCTCAACACCCCACTTTCACAATTAGGCAGATTGTTCAGACAGAAAGTTATCAAGGAAATATTGGATTTAAACTGCAATAAATAACAAATAGACCTAAGAGACAGTTATAGAACATTTTATCCAACAACTACAGAATACACACTCTTCTCACCACCACATGGAAGATTCTTCAGGATAGATCATATGTTAGGACACAAAACCAGTCTCAACAAATTTTTTAATTGAAATTATATCAAGTGTTTTCTCAAACCACAATGGAATCAATCTAGAAGTCAACAACAGGAAAAACTTTAGAAACTGTAAAAATACATGGAAATTAAGCAAGACATTTCTGAATGAAATGTCTTCTGAATTCTAAAAAACTTACAAAGAAGAACTAACACCACTTCTCAAAATACTGTGTCAAAGAAGAAATTAAGGAGAAAAAATTTTTTAAATCTCTTGGAGAAAATAAGCAGCAAAATGAAACATACCAAAACCTATTGGACATAGCAAATGCAGTGCTAAGAGAGAAGTTTATAGCAATAAACACCTACATCAAAAAGTAGAAAGATTTCAAATAATCTAATGATGCCCCTTAAAAAACTAGAAAAGCAAGAACAAACTAAACCTGAAATTAGTAGAAAGAAAGAAATAATAAGGATCAGAGCAAAACTAAACCAAAGAAGCTAAAAAGAAAACAATACAAGAGATCAATGAAATAATTTTTTTTAAAGATAAACAAAATTGGTAAACCACTAGATAGACTAACCAAGAAAAAGAGAAGATGCAAGTAGACAAAATCAAAAATGAGAAAGAATACATTACAACCAATACCACAGAATTGCAAAAGATCATCAGAGACTATTATGAACAACTATACACTAACAAACTGGAAAACTGAGAGGAATCGGATAAATTCCTGGACACATACAAGCTACCAAGACTGAGACAAGAAGAAATAGAAAAACTGAAAAGATCAATAACAAGTAATAAGATTTAATCAGTAATTAAGTGTCTCCCAATAAGAAACACCTAGAACCAGATGGCATTACTACAAAATTCTACCAAACTTACAAAGAAGAACTAACACCACTTCCCAAAATATTTATTTAATTGAGGAGGAAAGAACTCTCCCTAACTGATTATAAGAGGCTGGAATCATCCTGAATCCAAAACTGAAAAAGGACACACACAAAAAAAGAAAGAAGACTACACATCAGTATCCCTAATGAACATAGCTGCAAAAATCCTTACAAAAATACTAGTAAACTGAATCCAACAGCACATTAAAAAAAATACACCATGATTAAATAGGATTTATCCTACAGAGAGAAGGATGGTTCAACATCAATAAATGTGATACATTGCATCAACAGAATGAAGGACAAAAACCATATAATCATCTCAATAGACCCAGAAAAACCATTTGATAAAATTCAGTATCTTCTCATGATAAAAACTCTCAACAAACTAGGCATAGAAGAAACACATTTCAACATAATAAAAACCATATATGACACACCCACAGCTAACATCATACTAAATGGAGAAAAGCCAAGTCTTTCCTCTAAGAGCTAGAACAAGACAAGGATGCCCACTTTCAGCATTTCTATTTAACATAGTACTGGAAGTTTTAGCTAGAGCAATCAGGCAAGAAAAAGAAATAAAAGGCATTCAAATTGGATAAAAGAAAGTCAAATTGTTCCTCTTTGAGGATGACATCATCTTATACATAGGAAAACCTAAAGACTTCACTAAAAAACTCTTAGATCTCACAAATAAATTGAATAAAAAGTTGCAGAATACAAAATCAACATACAAAACTCAGTACAGTTTCTGTACGACAGTAACGAACTAGCTGAGAAAGAAATCAAGAAGGAAACCTCATTTACAATAGCTACAGAAAAATAAAATAAAATACCTAGGAATAAATCTAGCCAAGGAGGTGAAAGACCTCTATAATCAAAATCAAGTAACACTGGTGAAAGAAATTTAAAAGGACACAAACAAATGGAAAGACATTCCCTGCTAATGGATTGGAAGAATTAATATTGTCAAAATGACTATTCTATCCAAAGGAATCTACAGATTCAATTCAATCCCTATCAAATACCAGTGCCATTTTTCACAGAATTTTTTAAAATCCTAAAATTTGCATGGAGCCCCTCCCCCGCCAAAAAAATGCCTGAATAGCCAAAGCAATCCTAGGCAAAAAGAATAAAACTGGAAACATCACACTACCTGATCTCACAATATATTACAAGGCTATAGTAACCAAAGAGCATGGTATCTGTATAAAAAATACACATAGAAGAATGAGACAAAATAATTTCCAGAAGGTAACCCATATCCATATACCTACAGCTAACTGATTTTTTACAAAGCCACCAGGAACATACGTCAGGGGAAATAACACTCTCTTAATAAATGGTGCTGGGGAAATTATCTATATACAGGAAAATGACATTGTACTCCATCTCAGCACATACAAAAATTAATTTATGATGGATTAAAAACTTAAATGTTAGACCCAAAATTATAAAACTACTAGAACAAAACATAGGGAAAACACTTCAGGATATTAGTCTAGTCAAAGGCATTGTGACTAAAACCTGAAAAGCATAGGCATCAAAAACAAAAAGAAACAGATGGAACTATACTAAATTTAAAAAGCTTATGCACAACAAAGGAAACAATCAATAGAGTGAAGGACAACCTGTTGAATGGAAGAAAATATTTGCAAACTATTCACTAAGAAGAGATGATTATGCAAAATATACAAAAAAACTCAAACAACTGAACAGCAAAATAAAATACAATAATTTCATTAAAAGGTCAAAGGACCTGAACAGACATATCTCAAAGGAATACATACAAATGTCAAATAGATATATGAAAAAATGCTCAACATCACAAAGCATCTGGAAAATGCAAATCAAAACAACAATAAAATATCATCTTACCCAGTGAGAATGTATATCATTAAAAAATAAAAAAGCAAAAAATAATAAAGTCTGGTAAAGATGCAATGAAAAGGGAACTCTTATACAATGTTGATGGGAATGTAAATTAGCACAGCCACTATGAAACACACCATGGAAATTTCTCAAAAAACTAAAATAGAGCTACCATATGATCTAGCAATAACACCATTAGATATTTAGCCAAAGAAAAGGAAATCAGTACATCAAAGAAATACCTGCACCCTTGTGTTTATTGCAGCACTATTCACAATAGCAAAGATATAAAATTAGCCTGTATCATTAATAAATACATAAATTAAATGATGTATATACACAAGAAGATAATACTATTTGGCCATAAAAATGAATGAAATCATGTCATTTGCAGCAACATTGATGGAATTGGAAGTCAGTATGTTAAATTAAATAAGCCAGACACAGAAAGGCAAATATCACATGTTCTCACTCATATGTCAGAGCTAAGAAAGTTAATCTCATGAAAATAGAGAGTAGAATTACAGACACCAGAAGCTGGGAATGGCATGTATGTTGGGGAGCCGGGGGTATGAAGAGAGGTAAGTTAATAGGTAGAAAAATACAGTTAGACAGAGTAAGTTCTAATGTTCAGCAACAGATTAGTGTGACTATAGTTAGCAAAGATGTATTGCATATTTCAAAATAACAAGAAGAAAGGAATTGAAATGTTCTCAATGCATAGAAATGATAAATACTCAAGGTTTTTAGGTTATTTAGGAAACTCTAAATATCCTGACTTGACCATTACACATTCTATCATGTAACAAAGTACCACATGCATCTCATAATAAATATATACAAATATTATATAGCAGTGTCAATATAAATAAGGTAATAAAATGTTCACATACTTGGATCTAGTAACAATTTCTATAAATCTATCCTAAGGAACTAATCACAAATCCTATCAAATATTTTAATAGGAAAATATTTCATTGAGAAAATGCACATAAGGTTAAACAAAAAATAGTAATTGTGAATTTTATAGGGTGTTAAGTATATCTCAGTAAAGCTGTTAATTTAAAAGTAGGAATCAAAATTATCTAATCAGTATGATAGCAACTATATAAAATTGCCATGGAAAGGGGTCAAAGTAACCGCTAAGAATGTGGATAGTGGTTATCTCTGAGTTATTGGCTTACAATTGACTGTTGAATTCTTACTACCAGCTGCCTAGATGTAAATTTTACTTATCTTGCTTGGACTTTGCTGGGCTACTTGAATTTATGGATGAATAACCAGCATAATTTTTGAAAAATTACTAGACATTTTGCTCCATACAGTGCTTTGATACACACTATGTTCCCTCTGGAATGCCAATTAAACATTAGAGGTTCTCGTGGTATCCTCTATGACGTTTACTTTTTCTTCTGTTTATCTATCCTCTTGTCTTTCCATTCTTCATTGTGTATATTTTATTCTAGTTACACTAATTCCTTCTTTGGAATGGACTAATCTGACATTAAACCAATCCACTGAGATCACAATTTAGGTTGTTTGTCAATTTTAGAATTTCCACTTGGTTCTTTTTCTAAACTGCTATAAGTTTGTTTGTATTGTTTATAATTCACTGTGAAATTTTCAGTTATTTCATTTATCTCTTTGAGCTTAGTAAGCACAAGTTATTTTAAAGTAAGTGTCTAATAATTTCAGTATCTGAACTACCTGTGTGTCTGATTCTTTGTTTTCTTTCTAAAGATTCTTGCTTGTATTTACTTATCTCCTCATTTGCCTAATTATCCTTGATTGTGAACTGGTCATTGGATTTTTAAAATTGCTTATACAAATGTTTTGAGGTCTAGGATAATGCTAACTTTTTTTCAGAGAGGATTGTCATTTGTTCCTGTAATGTATATGTGGACATTAGCAATCTCAGTTCATATAAATCCAATTTCAGGCAAAGGTATTTTTCTAGACCAACAAGATCATTTGATCTGAGTCAACATCCATGTTAATGTTGATTTCCTTCCAGTTCACCCTTACTGTTAGTATACAGCCTTTGGGTTCTAACCCAAGGATAGAGTTTACCTAGACCCACCCTTCTTAGCCATATATTCCAGCTTATGTGGTCTTAAACCCGCAAGGCTGTCAAAAACACTTTCAGTCTCTTAGCCACTTTTATTAGATTGGCAATCGCCCTTAGGGAAAAGCTACCCAAAAGCTGAGCTCAGTTTTTTAGACATTGGTCTCCTCCTAGGTATGAGATCAATAATTCTTCACTACCATGTCAGCTCTGCAATGCTTTTCAGTAAAATTTTTATCCAACTTATCTGTATATTCCCATTGGAAGACTTTGTGCATATGACCTGGGTCACAATTACATTCACAATTTCAATTCTTTTCTTATTTCTAAATTTCCAACCACGAACATGAATTACTTGTACCATCAGGCCATGAAAAGTTTGTTCATTCACTTGCTGTTTTTAAGTAGTACGTGAGCCTTCATATGATAATAAATTTAAAATATTTTCTGTGCATTTACAGGTGAGAGACGATGCTTTTATAGTGAGTAACATATAGTTGAGAAAAAAGTATGCACTGGGCTCTTGTACCAAGAAAAATATGTAATCTGTGATTCCTCTATATTCACTCCTCCAGAGTAGTTCAGCTGTATAAAATGTTGAGTTATTGATCATTAAAGAGCTATTCACTGTCTACTCCATTTTACTCTCAATTCATCAGCCAGAGTAAATACTCTAAAATTAAAATCTAGGCCGGGTGCGGTGGCTCACGCCTGTAATCTCAGCACTTTGGGAAGCTGAGGCAGGCACATCTCCAGGTTAGAAGTTTGAGACCAGCCTGGCCAACATGGTAAAACCCTGTCTCTTCTAAAAATACAAAAATTAGCCAGGCGTGATGGTGCACACCTGTAATCCCAGGTACTCGGGAAGCTCAAGCAGAAGTATCACTTGAACCCAGGAAGCAGAAGTTGCAGTGAGCCGAGATCGTGCCACTGCACTCCAGCCTGGGCAACAGAGTAAGACTGTCTCAGGAAGGAGGTGGGGAATTAGCTGGGCGTGGTGGCACACGCCTGTAATCCCAGTTACTCCAGAGGCTGAGGCACAAGAATTGCTTGAACCTGGGTGCTCAGAGGTTACAGTGAGCCAAGATCATTCCAGTGCACTCCAGCCTGGGTAACAGAGTGAGACTCCATCTCAAATAAATAAATAAATAAATAAAATAAAGTTAAAATTAAAATCTAATTGGGTTGTCGTCTTGCCTGAAACCCTACAAAGTTTTCCTGTCACTCAGTGAAAAAATCCAAATTTCTGAGTGCAGTATACATGGTCACTCTGCTCTTGCCTCTTCCATTCCTCTCTTCCCACTGTGTCAGTTCTCTTTGTCGAGGAACTACAAGTTCTCCCCAACTTGTTACTCTCTCTTGCCTCTGGTCCTTTCCCCGGTCCTGCTAACAGAAAGGTGGCGGCAATACAAGCAGCCCTCTTGGACCTAGAGGTGAAAAGCACTTGATGAGAAAGCTGCATCACTCTAAGACTCTTGCCTTAAGATTTTCATGGCGGTAAATCCAATTCTAGCTAGTTTAAGCCACTGTGTTTGTAGCCTCTTTGTTACAAATCTAAGCCTAAATCCTAACTAATGCCAATTTTTTTCCATACTTTCTCCTTCCTCAAGTCTCCAATGAAATGGTCCTTTTCCCACGGGTCTTCCTCTGTCTCCTCACAGAAGGCCTAGGTGCTCCTCCTCAGTAACTTCATCCTAAGCCATAGCACTGTACTGATATTGCCTGCATCCTTGTCCATCTCCAACACTAAACTGAAGTCTCTGAGGTCAGAGATTGTGCCTTATTCATCTTTGCATCCCAGCACCAATCACTGGGTCTGACACATAGTTGACATTCCATAAACGTTGTGAATTAATGTAAAAACAAGAAAGGATTGCAATGCCTAACTCCATATGATAAGGAGTCTATGAAAAGTGATTGCAGGATAAGCACTTCTCATAATAGGAAAATTCCTATTTTACTAGTAAACAAACGTAGATGTTGTTTTGGGGTGAATTATACTTCCCTGATCACAGTTTAAAACTAGATACATGTACAATAAATAACACAGTTTCACATATAATATGACTTAGTTTCTCCATTCTTCCTTTATCACACACCCAAATAGCTCAGCCCCTGGAACAAACTGAGATTTACTACCATTAGATTCATTTCTTTGAGCTAAGTAAGATAAGGTTTCTCTGAAAAGACTGCCAAAATGCAAATACGTGAAGAGGCAGCAAGCTTCTGGCACACATCTGTACTTCCATAGGGATTAAATTATTAGAATGAATAGAAGATACAAGGAATGTAAGAAAATGAGACCAAGAACTGAGCAAAATTGATAGGAAGAAGAGATTAAGAAAAGTGACATTGAAGTGGTTATATCTGCACCATATCTGCACTAAGGTTTGCACTGAAAGTTTGAAGAGGGCACAGAGCATCAGGTAACACTTTAGCCTAAAACAAACAATAAAGTATCTAGAAGAGAGACTGGGAGCTAATAAACCAATTCGGTATGTTGTATTATTTGCTCTGATAGAGAATATAATGCATGTAGGTTTCTGCTGTTATTTTCCTTGGGTGGAGTTACCCAAGAGGCAGTGGTTGGATTATACTCACACAGCCAGTATTTCATATTTCTTTAGAAAAGTAGTTTGTCTTGAAAGAGAATCTTTATTTTCATGTCCAAGTAGGTATATTCTAATGGCCTCTTGGGATCAAAGGGAAAAATCACTCAAGTCCTTAGTTAAGGAGAACAAACCAGGTGCATGTTATGATATATTCTAAGGAATCCTCTGGGGGCATTTCCTGATTCTGCTTTCCAATGAATGTGCTTTCAACAAGAACAGAAACTCACGCCAAACTTAATGCATTTTTATGACCAGAATTGAAACAAGAGTACCAAATGTCCCTCATTCTTTTATATGGGTCATGACTGTAATCTTATGGCCCTGCTCAGATGTCAACCTATTGACTGGAGGGACAGGTAGATGATACAAGAGTTTGTTTCGTTACATCTCCAATTTGTTCACCACAAAGTGAAGAGGGGTGTCTTCATCATAAAACAAGGCATGCACCTTTCATTTTGCATTTGACTAATGGTGTGCAGTCAGATGGACAAGGCCAACTTTCCCATACTGTATTCTCTTTGTCAAGTTATTTCCAGAGCTTTGGGTTCTGTGGTGTGGATGCATACAGGCAAACACACACACACGCACACATACACACACACACCAACAACAATCACAAGCATATTCAGATACTAGGTATGCTATTTGTCAGATGCAACTCTCCAGAGACTTAAAGCAAACAGCATCTCCAAAGTCTGGCTTATTCTGAACAGTTTTGCTAAGGAGAAATTTATGTGAATAAATTTGTTATTGATGCCAGACATCACATGTCAGATTTTACTTTTCTGAGAACAAGAGATTATGTAAGTCTACAGAATTGACTAATATTTTCTAATCTCACATACATTGACACAGATGTATTTTACTACTTTGGGGTAAATGGCTGCAACACTAGTGTTCTTAACTTTTCACTGTTTCAAAACCACTTTAGATCCATGAATGCATTCTCTGAAAAACACACACATACCCAAACAACGTTTTATATTATATCAGGGACCTTATTGACTCTAATAATCTCTATTCTACTAGTAATCACATATTTTCCAAAGATTGTAATATCACTCTAACTCAGATTCTGTTAACAATGACTTTTCAGTTCAGTTTGAGTTATTTCTTTTATCTGAGATTTTACTGTTCTGGATATGGTTTGAAATAATTCAAAAATGACCATTTTCTTGATATAAAAATGCTTAGCTTATAATTGTGAAAAGATGAATAGAAGAATGAATAAAAGAATAAATAAGGGATCTTAATCTGTTCCATCATTTGTTACTAGATCGCTGTCTGAATATAAATGTAACTATGAGGAGAATAACCAATTTTTTCAAGTATGATTTTGTGTTCTGAGTCAATGAGTTTCTTAGAGTGCTCAGGACTGCTAGAATGTTTTCCTGAAAGGTTCTGATCCATTTAATTAGAAACATTTCAGATGCCTGGGCTATAGTTCAAGGATCTTCTATCACATGACTCATATTCTTTTGGGGAACACAGCATGAAGAGAGACTAACCCTATTGCTAAACCCAGGGTCCTGAGCTTTCCATTTCTCAGACATGGAAGTCTCGCCTTAAGAAACAGAAGACAAAAATGCATGATGTCACATTATAAGCAAAATGTCATTATACTCTCAAGATTGTTGAAAACAAAAAGGTTTCCTAATCAAGATCTCTGGGCCTTCTTCCCTATTAACTGGACCGAGATTTACAGAGCACCTCTTCAGTTTTAGATCCTAAACTAGAGCCTCTATGGTACATGCACTTTGGCAGATTCTAGCAGAATTCCCTGGTGAGCTCAATCTGGTTGACATCAGATGTGAATTACAGCCAAGTGAATTCTCCATATTGAAACCCTATTATCTCTCTCTCCCTTCATCTATCTCTCCTGTGCTGTGCATGGTTGGGCCTTATGGAAAGTTATCATTTGGATGCAAAACAATTATCCTAAAACAGTTAGCCAGAGTGATCTGGACACACAGATTTATCTTCCCTCTTCTTCAGTGAAGAACATCTATCTTCCATGACCTCTTGATTACTGAAGCCTTCAGAATATATTCTTTGGTCTGTGACACTGTGCACAGTGCTGGGCTGAGCATTAAATATCACCCTCTATGATTAATTGGAAGTTAATTAAATCTATCACTGAAACAATGGGAAGGCAATGAGCTATGTAATCATTGCAATAGTAAATGAAATGATGTACAGGTCTCTCCATCTCGCTTATTGACAATGATGGAGGGGTGGCCAGCCTCGGATGCCTGGCGAGGCTTGCTGCCTGACCTCACAGGCCAGCTCTAACTTTCCACAGAGCCCAGGGACAAGGCAACTAGAAGGGTATTCTGATCATTTCTGTTGAATGAGGGAGCCTCTCTTCTGGAGGCCTCTGAAGTGTGGTTTTCAAGGCTTTTCTGTCTGAATAATCAGTGGATTAAGGTATGGGAATGGCTGGATGAACTATGAAAATGTTGGTTGTTACCATTTCTAAGCAGTTCCAGTGAAGGCCCGGCTTCAAATGTCAGGAGCCTTCCAAACTCGATAAATAGAATGCATGTCTACCGAATACTTAATATTTTTGCCTTGTTTAAAACTTCAATGTTTTCAAAGTTTTTACTTGGACCTAATGACATTTGGCCCTCATAAGCCCTCATTCAATGGGAGAAGTGAGAAACAGAGGGGCTATGTAGACTGCCTGAGTTTACACAGCTGATTAGTGACAGAGGTAAGTAAAGCTAATTAGAAACTAAAATAGCTAAGCAGACATAGCTAAATCCTTGGTTCTTGTCTCCAAATTTAATTTGTAGATGTGAGGACATAGAAATCTCACATCTACAAATTAAATGTGAGGTTTGGAATGGTAATCCTAAACTGCCAGATTGCCAGGAATCCCCAGGATCCAGACTGGCATACTCCAACATTTGGTGTGAATATTAATTAGGATCACAGGGTAGCTATCCAGATATTAATTTGTCTTAATCTTCGAGGGCTACAGTAACAATATTTCACATACTGGGTGGCTTAAACAACATAAATTTGTTTTCTCACAGTTCTGGGGCTAAAAGTCCAAGATCAGGGTGCCAACGTGGTTGGGTTTTTGTGAGGGCTCTCTTCTTGGCTTGCAGACAACCATCTTCTCACTGTGTCCTCACATGGTGGAGCATCTTCGTTTCATAAATTCACTTTCCTGTCAGACTAGGGTCCCATCCTTATGACCTCATTTAAACTTAGTTACTTCCTAAAGACTCTATCTCCAGATATAGTCATATTGCAGGTCAGGACTTCAACAGATGAATTTGGTGAGACTGGGAGATATAATTCAGTGCATGGAATAATTCAAAAGCAGATCTTTAAAAAGTGTTACTCAATAAGAGTTAGAAATTAGGGTAAATTTTTTAAACTCTATTCACCCAGTATTTAAAATTTTTTTTCCTAGATGTCACTTGGAAGAGCATTTTCCGATCTAAGAATTAACTTGAGATCCATCCTCCCCCTGTTTCTCTTCTATCTCCTCCTCTTTCTGAGGGGATAAGCCCCAAGTTCTGATGGCAACTCTCTTCTGTTTGAAAAGGTTTGGCCCTGATGAGAAGCCTTTTCTTATCTTCTCAGATATTCACTGGACAAATGCATGTACTGAGTGTTGGTGAGGGAAGGTAGTTATCAATGTGTCATGGCTGCTCATGGTCCCAGGGGACCTTTAAAAAGTCTAACACACTCTTTGGGGATCAGCTGTAAACAAATTAATTAAATAAAGATTCCTTGTCACAATCTTGAAGTTTAATATGATTTAGAGACAAGACATTCAGGTGAACTTCTTATCTCTGGTGGCCAGAGGAGATATTCATTCCCCAAAGGCATTTTTCTTTCTCTTCCTCTCCCTCCTGCTGACACACAATCAGGCCCATCTGCCCAACCTCACAAACTAACTATCAAGGGCTTTAGGAAATACCACAGTGGATCTGACTTCAAAATTTGGTCCTGCTCCAGTTCCTCTCGGGAGACCACTGGGCTCATATGTAATGCAGTGACTATGAAGTATACAAACACCCAACTCAGGGGCTGTTCAAAAAGAAATTCTGGAGAAGCGACTGATGAACACACTCTGCCTCAGGGCCTTTGCACTTGTTGCCTCTGCATGGAGCACTCTCCCCTTAAATGCTTGTATATCTGGTGTCCCTACCTCCTCAGGTCTTCAATCAAATGACTTCTGATCAAGTTAGGTTTTCTCTGAAGTAGAGAAAGCCTCCTCTCAGCCTGTCACCTTCTAACATTTTACTCTGTTTTTTCTTCGGATTACTTACTAGTCAGTACTTAACACACTCATTTATTTTTCATTCTCCTTGTGTAGAATGTCAGCTCCATGAAGTCAGGGGAGATTGTCTGTTCTCATCTATATCTCTAAACTTTGCACACTATGTAGCACATAATAGGTACTTACATGAATGAATGAATGAATGAGCGGATTTAAGGGGCAGCACCAAAACTAAGACAGCTGTGGAAGTAGAGAACATGACAGAATTATCTGAGTTTCTTTAGCAAGCTGTGTACTTCAGAATACTAAACCTCCCTGTACCACAGTTTATTTACCTATAGAAGATGCAGTTTGAAATACCTGTTTCCTTCCAGCTTTAACGTTCTGTGAGATACTTTTGAATACTTTGAATTTAAAGGCGATGATGCATCATGCTGCCAATTTCAGGAGTCCTGATTCTGAGTCAGCCAGAAGAAGCGAGGAATGAATAGATAGAATAGATGTATCATTACTTTGTTTTGAGTTCCAGATTTCTTAAAGCTGAAGGACTAACTTCAAGCTATCCCAATTCCCTCAATACAATGGTAACTAAAATTTGATGTTGCTGTCTTTCTTCTGACCCTAGTCCTGGGTTTTTCCCCTCGATATTCATGGTATTAATATTTTATAAAAACAAAAAAAATTACATCAGAAAATTAAGCAAATAAGTTCAACCTAAAATTCTATTTGCAAAAATGAACAGGATTAAAGAAATAAAATAAATCTGAATAAAGAACTTCCCTAGAAATACTTTACATGGCAAAAAGGGCATTAAAGAAATAAATATGGGTGGCACATTTTTAACTCAAAGGATACCTTGGGCTAATATAAAAGTATAATTATGTTGCTGATGTCACTTCTGGTCATAATGACTTGAAGTATAGCCAAGAAAATGTTATTAAAATGATTGGAAAACTTTTTATTTACTTATTTAAGCTTATTGACTTAAAGACTCCGGGCAAATGTACAAAATACTCATTTGAATTGCAAATTAAATCCATCAGCTAAAGTTACATATTTTTTAAGTCAAATTTGAACTCCCAAGCCATTAATCCATAGTATTCTGTAGAGTATATGAATTAGCCTATCACAAAGATAATAATATAACATTATTGAACAATATAAAATAACTTCCTTTTATTTTCCCATAAAGTCTGAGTTCCAGGTTTCCTGGCTCTCTCATAATGCCTGATGGTGCCAGAGGGCAAATACGTGTGAATTGCAGTTGCAATATGAAAAGTGACTCTGGAAAAGGCATGTTGGGACTTTCAAGCTGATTCCTGTCAATAGCCTCTATATCAAACTGCCTCAGAGTTGAGGTCAAGCAGTGCTTTTTGTAGATGCCAGCACAGATCTAAACACTGAGATGCATGTACTCTATCTCTTAAATCAGCCCCAATAACAATAATCTTGCAAGGCAGAGGTGGTAGTGAGGGGGGGACTGATCTGATTTTGCTTCATCATAAATGTGTAGGATCCTGACTGCCTTTTACAGCAAAGAAGTGAAACACGTGGGGATTGATTCTAGGACAATCCTAGCTATACAGAAAGTGACCATTTCCAGTCTGCCCAACCTTTTGGTTCTATGATGAAAGTTAAATGGGTTTGAACTAACAAACACTGGTGGAAAAGTTATTATGTAAGAAAGCATGACTACTTCAAAGAAACTAGAAGGCAAATAAAGATGTTTTCCTATCAGGAGAAATCTTGCAGCCCTCAAGGGGTGAAGCTGACTTTGGTGGTCTCTATACTCAGTTCAGTTAGAACAAAATTGTCAAGCTGTTTGACATTGTGCAGCCTCTGAATTAAATAAAGAAAGAAGGATTATGGTTCTCATGTTCAGTAGCGTAAGTAAGCATGGTAGATTCATAGAGTAGAAATCCAAAACAGTTAGAATTATCAATTTTAGAATGTATTTGTTTTGTGATCTCGATCCTTTGTCTAGGATTGAGTCCTTTATACCTGAATAACCAATTGAAAATCAGAAATTTGAGTTTATCTACATTTTTTTTCTGTTTGATGCCAAACAATTAATGTGACTATATATTTGACTGCATTGACACAGGCATTTAATGTCATATTGACATAGCCACTATCCCCTATTCTGATTTATCTATTAGGAAAATAAAGATAATAAATGATGTCTAAGCTTTTGCTCACCTACATAACATCTGTGAGCTCTACAATCACTTTTAACATTCATCCTTTTCATAGGCATTAATTACCTCAGATATTGAAAGGCAAAAGAAAGTGGTTAAGAGAAAGGGCTGTGAAGTCAGCCAGACCTGAATTCAGATACAGGCTCTGCCACTCATTAGATATAGTGAGCAAGCTACTTACCCTATTGGAACCTCAGTTTTCTCATTTTTAAAATGGAATGATAATATAGCTGCATCATAGGATTGTGGTGAGAAATAAATAAGATAATGCACAGAGGCACTTAGTATGCGACTGGGAACATAATGAAGGTTTAATAAATGCTATTTTAATTAAATAAAAGTTCTTTTAAAATCACAAAATCAGCCGGCGCAATGGTTATGCCTGTAATCCCAGCAATTTGGGAGGCTGAGGTGGGCGTATAACCTGAGGTCAGCAGTTCAAGACAAGCCTGGCCTAACTTGTTCTTTACTAAAAATACAAAAATTAGCTGGGAGTGGTGGCAGGTACCTGTAATACTAGCTACTCGGGAGGCTGAGACAGGAGAATCACTTGAACCCAGGAGGCAGAGGTTGCAGTGAGACGAGACGACGCCACTTCACTTCAGCATATATAGCAGATAAAGAATCCTTCTCAAAAAAAAAAAAAAGAAGAAGAAGAAAAAGAAGAAGAAGAGGAAGAAGAAGAAGACAAAGAGGAAGAACAAGAAGAAGAAGAAGAAGGAGAAGAAGAAGAAGGAGAAGAAGAAGAAGAAGAAGAAGAAGAAGAAGAAGAAGAAGAAGAAGAAGAAGAAGAAAAGGAAGAAGAAGAAGAGGAAGAACAAGAAGAAGAAGAAGAGGAAGAACAAGAAGAAGAAGAAGAAGAAGAAGAAGGAAGAACAAGAAGAAGAAGAAGAAGACGACGACGAAGAGGAAGAACAAGAAGAAGAAGAAGAAGAAGAAAATAATTCACAAAGGCAAGACAAAAAGTATCATCTTCAATTATTAGTTCATACGTTTGTATTTTAGTTTAAAAAATAACATTCAAAGAAATTTACACTGAATATATAAGTAGACTCTCATGGAATGTTAATATTTTCATGAAATGAAAGACTGAAAGTCCGTAAAATTTGTCTTCTCTGAAAACACCAGAAAGTTTTCAAGCCTGTCACACTTCAATCAGGAAAATTTTAAATTCCAAACTATGGCAACTATTGAAAGGGTAAATATTCTTATTCCCAGGGAAGCTAAGAGCATTAAAATTACTTCATTCAGGACCCTCCTCCCAAAAGCTAACTGAGCAGTACTTCTAGGTCCTGCCAACAGGATAATGCCAGGCTGATGTCTGCAACACAATTCTAGGTTCATGAAGTGGGTAGTCCCAGTTTTGTGCTGTTTTGTTTTCTTAGGTTGTTTTGCTTTCCAGTGTGATGAGAAAATTTGGATGAAATGTGATCCTGCTGGGAACTGTTAAAGCTCTCCACTGTCCAAGGTAGGAAGGCTCCTGGAATATGCTGCCTCCATCCAAGCCCACAGGCTTTTTAACCCATTTGTGTCAGAAGTTACAGATTGGTGGTGCTCCAGGCATGCTCTGTGGGCAAGAGAGAGAGTTGGGTCACAGCTGGGAGCACTCATAGGTACTCTCTTCCTGCGGATGTTTTCTGCAATGCTTGGAGTCAACAAAGATAATATTTTAACTGACAAACCCCTGGCTTTATAAGACATATTAGAAAAATTCTAACCCTTTCACTTTGCTTCTGAAGCAAAGCGGTCACCTGTGATACAGATTTTCCTTACACTGTGATGAGTCACAAGGTTAAAGTCGGAAGACCTAGGTTCAAATCCTGGCTTTGGCCACTCTCCAGCTATAAACACTAGGCATATGATTTACCTCTCTCTGAGGCTCAGTTTCCTGCAATAACACACACAAGCATTCAACATAGTATATAGCAAACGTTAAAGAAATATTTCTTTCTGTTAACGATTACTCTTACTAGCATTCCATCTAAAAAGAAAAAAAAAAGAACTTTTCTGGCCCATTCACAAAGATAGTGCCAAGTTAGCTTTCATGTGGCTTATTTTTTTTCAGGTCAGTCTTAATTAAAAAGGTTCTTGTCATGGAGATAGTACTCAGAGACTGGCATAAGGAAGAACTACAGAGATTTAGTCTCAAATACATCTTTATAGCTTCATCATCATAATACTTGGGCATTCATGTGGACAACATCATTTCATCATAAATGAGAAGGTCGTACTATTGAACTGTAATCCATTCATTGATTTATGGTCCCAAGCTCCTCCAAGTATTATCACAAATGCCTGTGACGATTCCTAGTGCTGGACTTTGCATTTGGATCTGTGATTTAGATGACAGATGTGTGAAATCATATGTAGCCAGACAAATCCCCAGTGATAACACATTTGAGGGGGCTCAAGCAGTGATGGATTAAGGCCCAATCAACCAGATCAGCTAATCCGAGCCCTCTTCAGCAACATTGGCCCTGATGGTTTAAAGGGGCATCCCAAACAAATTACTTTCCAGAAATAATATTTTCTGTTCTGCATCTCATCCTATGATAACTTCCTTTTCCACAATAAACCCAGGTACCATTAAAGAAGCCCCGCCTAATTATTGTTATATCTGGGATTAATATTTGCCACAGTTGACTGGTTAACATTACTTTGAAAATCTCATACTCCAAGTAGTAATTGGATTATTAATATGGCCAATGTGACTGGCAGTAACCATTGGAAAGTCTGACAATGTAGAAGTTATGAAGCCAAAGACTTCTTAACAGCTTCTTAGTTGCTAAAGAGTTCATTCCAAAGAAACTCAGCAGCTCACAGTCAGAAGATACCAAAAATCAAGGCTTCTTCGAGGAAGAAAATATAGTAATATAAGAACTAGACTCCAAAACTTTACCCTAGGATAAACCTTGTGATGCCATGTATAGCATTACTTTCAAAATAGATTATCTCACATATATTTTTATGGAAATAAGAAGAAAGCAAGAAAAATCATAAGTTAGCATAGGAATAAAGAATATAACACAAGCCAATGAGCTATAATAAAAGAAAAAGCAAAGGATGTTCTGAACTCCTCTACAAAGATCTCTCTGATGCTTTGCAACTCCTGCACCACCTCCATGGTGCTCCCATTAAATTTTGTCAAAGACAGGCTTGATTGCTTTACTATTCTGTCATTTCTCTGAGCCTCTATTTTATTTTATTTTACTTTCATACAATATTTTAAGTATTTTTGTTCTTTTTTATAATTTCTACTTATATTTTATATTAGAGGGTACATGTGTGTGTTTGTTACATGGGTATATTGCATGACATTGAGGTTTGGGGTACAAATGATTCTATTGCCCAGATAGTAAGCATACTACTTAATAGGCAGCTTCAGCCTTTCTCCTCCTTCCTCTCTCCTCACTCTAGTAGTCTCCAGTATCTATCAATCCCATCTTTATGACCAAGTATACCCAGTGCTTAGCTTCCACTTATAAATGAGAACATGTGGTATTTGGTTTTCTGTTCCTGCATTAATTCACTTAGGATAATGGCCTCCAGCTGGATCCATGTTGCTGCAAAGGACATATTTTTTTCTTTTTTATGGCTGCATAGTATTCCATGGTATATATATACCATATTTCTTCTTTATCCAATCCACTGTTGATGTGCAATTAGTTTGATTCCATGTCTTTGCTATTGTGAATAGTGTTGCAATGAACCAATGAGTGCATGTATCTTTTTGGTAGAATGATTTATATTCCTTTGGGTATATAAACAGTACTGAGATTGCTGTGTTGAATGGTAGTTCTACTTTAAGTTTTTTGACAAATCTCTAAACTTCTTTTTTTTTTTTTTTTTTTTTGAGATGGAGTTTTGCTCTTGTTACCCAGACTGGAGTGCAGTGGTGCAATCTCAGCTCAACGCAATCTCCTCCTCCTGGGTTCAAGCAATTCTCCTGCCTCAGCCTCCCGAGTAGCTGGAACTACAGGTGCATGCCACCATGCCAAGCTAATTTTTGTATTTTTAGTAGAGATGGGGTTTCACCTTGTTGACCAGGATGGTCTCAATCTCTTGACCTCATGATCCACCCACCTCGGCCTCCCGAAGTGTTGGGATTAAAGGCGTGAGCCACCATTCCTGGCCTCCAAACTTCTTTTCACAGTGGTTGAACTAAGTTGCTTTCCCATCAACCATGTATAAGTGCTCGCTTTTTTCTACAGCATTTTTAATAACAGCCATTCTGACTGCTGTGAGATGATATCTCACTGTGGTTTTGATTTACATTTCTCTGATAATTAGTGATGTTGAGCATTTTTTCATATGTTTCTTGACCTCTTGTATGTCTTCTTTTGAGAAGTGTCTGTTCATGTCTTTCACTCACTTTTCAATGAAGTTATTTGTTTTTTGTTTGTTTAATTGTTTAAGTTCCTTACAGATGCTGGATGTTAGACCTTTGTTGGATGCATAGTTTATTTTCTCTCTTTTTGTAGGTTGTCTGTTTACTCTGTTGATAGCTTCTTTTTCTGTACAGAAACTCTTTAGTTTAAGTAGGTCCCACTTGTCAATTTTTATTTTTGTTGTAATTGCTTTTGAAGACTTAGTCATAAATTCTTTATTTTTAAAATTTTACTTTGGGCTCTGGGGTACATGTGCACATCCTGCATCCTGCATCCTGCAGGATTGTTGCATAGGTACATACATGCCATGGTGGTTTGCCGTCTCCACCCCCCACCACCCCATCGACTACATTAGGCATTTCTCCCAATGTTATCTCTCCCCTTCCTCCCTGCCCTCCCCCGCTGTCCCTCTCCTCACCTCCCCTGTACCCCCCCCACCTACTCCAGTGAGTGTTGTTCCCTTCCCTGTGCCCAGGTGTTCTCATTGTTCATCACCTGCCTATGAGTGAAAACATGTAGTGTTTAGTTTTCTGTTTCTGTGTCAGTTTGCTGAGAATGATGGTTTCTAGATTCATCCCTGTCCCTACAAAAGACACAAACTCGTCACTTTTTTATGGCTGCATAATATTCCATAGTGTATATATGCCACATTTTCTTTGTCCAGTCTATCACTGATGGGCATTTGGGTTGGTTCCAGGTCTTTACTATAGTAAACAGTGCCACAATGAACATACATGTGCGTGTGTCCTTATAATAGAACGATTTATAATCCTTTAGTTATATACCTAGTAATGAGATTGCTGGATCAAATGAAATTTCTATTTCTAGGTCCTTGAGGAATTGCCACACTGTCTTCCATAATGGTTGAACTAATTTATGCTCCCACCAACAGTGTAAAAGTGTTCCTTTTTCTCCGCAAACTCTCCAGGATCTGTTGTCTCCAGATTTTTTAATGATCGCCATTCTAACTGGCATCAAATGGTATCTCAGTGTGGTTTTGATTTGCATTTCTCTAATGACCAATGATGATGAGCATTTTTTCATGTTTGTTGGCCATATATATGTCTTCTTTGAAAAGTGTCTGTTCGTATCCTTCACCCACTTTATGTCCAGAATGGTATTTCCTAGGTTTTCATATAGTTTGTTTCCTAGGATTTTCTAGGAAATTTCCGAAATGGTGTTTCCTAGGATTCTTATAGTTTGAGGTCTTGCATTTAAATCTTTAATCCATCTTGAGTTAAATTTTGTATATGGTGAAGGTAGGAGTTCAGTTTCATTCTTCTGCGTATGGTTAGTTAGTTATCCCAGCATCATTTGTTGAATAGGGAGTCATTTCCTCATTTCGTGTTTTCGTCAAAAATCAGATGGCTATAGGTATGTGAGCTTTTTTTTAAGGTCTTGCTGTCAGCATCAACTTTAAACAAGTTTTTTCTTTTCCATTATTGAAGTGCTATCAAAAATAGCTTCTGGCACTTACCGATATATGCCAGAGGTGGGCCTCTAAGCATGCTTTGGATAATCGATAATTTATTTGTAATAAGGATCTGCTCACCAATCTAAACCCCCTTTTAAAACAGTCCTGCCTTATAGTGAGTTATTTTCTCTGCTGAATAGCATTGAAACAAGCTTTTAGCAGATGTTTCCAACAGCAGAACCTAACTTCAGTAGTTCCATTGTACCCCTCTTTCCTCATCCCATTCCTGGTACAAAAAAAAAAAAAAGCCAGTAGTGTAGCTATGAAACTGAATGCTGGCCCACATACCCAAAAGCAGTCAGAATGAACTATACAGAAATCAGGCAGTGGCAAGGAGAGTATAATGCACTCTCACTCCCCTTTGTTCCTTTGCAGGAACCTCTATGGGCTTCTCTGAGTTTGTATGAAGGCAATAGATATCTGTATTCTAATGATAAGACAATATTAAAAATAATAAAAAAGCACTGACTGGAAGCAAGAGTAGAAATGTGAAGGAAAAAAAGTAAAATTCACAAATCAAGTAGAATTGTTTCAGATTAATTTTTTAATAACATGATCTAATCCAGGGATCTGCAAACTACAACCTGAAGGCCAAATCCAGTCTGCCACCTCTTCTACAACCATTGGTTTACTTACTGCCTATAGCTGGTTTTGTCCTACAGTTGCAGAATTGAGAAGTTAAGACAGATGCAATATGGTGCACAAAGCCTGAAATACTTACTATCTGGTCCTTTATGGAAAGATTCTGTCAACCTCTTATCTAATCTTCAGAAGAGAACTCAGAGTATATAGAAATTAACTTATACTTGCACACCCAATACTTTAATAATCTTTGAATAATTTCATAATAAAATTCATCTACCTATGTTTTGTATGGAAAAAATGTGTCTGTGTGTGTTTATGTGTGTGTGTTTGTGTGTTGTATACATGAACACAAATTTGAGGGATGCCTTAAAATAAAATGTAAAAGGCACTTGCTATGAGACCTTCCTGAATAACTGGAGGTTTAGCACAGGCAGAGTCAGCTGTATTATAATAATTGAAAGATTCAACTCAACACCAAGAGATAAAAAATAGATATGAGACCCAGTTAGACCACCATGGACAAGTTATTTAGCCCCCATTTCCTCACCTCTAGGATGGCTCCCTTTCAAGCTTGTGTAAATCAAATGAAATTAACTATGTACAAATCCTTTGTTAAGCCATAAATTACATAAATATAAGTTGTGATTATTATGCAGGGCCCTGAATGCTTTCCACAAAAATGGAATTCTGAGCAAGAATATCACAGTCAACTGAGGCATGTGGTTGCCATCCTTCCCACTTCACGTGAGGGCTCCATATTGCATCAAAGCACCATTTGCAAAGAAAGCATCATTTAGGATTAAGAAGTCTGAGACCAAGAGTCAGCACATAAAATGCTCTGGTTTAGGCCTACATCTGTAGTAATTCCAAAATAATCATCATATAAGTTTGCCATTTTCTCCTACCAATCATTCGTGGTTCATCTGATGGCATTTCTATACCTGACATTTCCTCCCGTAGCTGTTTGCAGATTTGTTCATACCTGTCTTCCTTCACTCCTCTCTCTCTCTTTCTCTACTGTCCCCTTTCATCCCCACCCCAGGCCCCTTTGATCCTTTTCTCATTTCTAATTCTGAAGGCCCTTTGAGAAAGGGGGAGGGGAGGAAAACAAAAGGTTAATTTTCTCCAGCCTGCCCAGGCCGACTTAATGTAACAGAAGGCAGCAAATTGTATTGATTTAGTGACATGCAACTGTCCAGAAAGAGCTATTTATACATTATTCAGGACAAACACTGTCATAATGGACAAACAGCAGCAGCATCTGGGATGTTAATGTCTACAAATAAGATTATTCTTTGAAAGGATTAGGATGAAGCATTTTGTGTAATTAGATTTCTCCGTTTCAGGAATGAATTGCCTTTTAGCAGTAAAAGCTGTCACTGAGGGAGCCATTAGCTCCTTATAACTGAATTAAATGCATAATTAGTGACATGATCACATTAGGATTTGTTTCATTTTTAACTAATCGGGGTGGGGGAGGGGCTGAGGGAGAGTTGGGGAGCAGAGGCGGTGCCATTTCCAGGTCACTGCGGCCTTCCTCAGCTGGGATAGGCCTCAGCTGGCGTGCTGAAGTTGGTAAAAGTCAGGCGTGTGTGAATCAGAGCCTGGGCCTCGCCACAGCGACGGCCAGGCTATTCATCACTGGGTGGTGGGTGACAGTGACTGATGGGCTAGACCCAGGCCTGGCACTTCACCAGTGCAAGAATCATACGAGCCAGGGAGCAGAATGACAGCTGGAGCGCTGTGTCAAGTGGTGGAGAGACCAGAGCTATTAATAATGTGTGCCACATGATCTCAGCTGCGAGAAAACAATGATTTAGACATTGGTGAGAATAAAGATTTTACATTTAGTCCGGGGGTGACTCTTCTCCTTGGCACTTGTAGAATAAATCGCTATGCAATCAGCATGTATGAAAATCAAGCAATGCATATATTAGAGCCTAGCTCATGAGGGAGGGGAGCATGGGTGGGGATTTTTAAATCCTTGCGTTGACTATATATGCTGTTCATCCTGTCCTCCTGACATTTCTGCAAATGCCTTGAAGTAGAAGGAGAGAATAAAACAATGAGGAAGTCTTTTGCATTGATCACACACTTGATCATTCAGCACTTACCTGTTCAAGATCCACTCCTCTCTTGGGTGCCAAAAGATAAATGAAAAGGTATGGGGCATTGTCTTTACCCTCAAGTAGTTTATCAGAACTGAAAGGCAGCTAGACACCAACTGTGTGTTGTTGTATCCACTGACACTTGCTTTACTTTGAGGGGCTTTTAATTTTGTTTCATGGTCTGAAAGTTAGACTAAGAAACAGGACCTTATGAAACAGGAGCATGTCCCAAAGGAAGCCAGGCGAGGGTGCTTCCATTTGAATTACTCCAAGTTAAGCAAGACCTGTACCAGCAGAGGCAGCACTAGTGAATGGTAACCTGGGAGGCAACTGGGTCATTGAGTTTTGTGGAGAAGGAGTTTCCTCCTGGCTTGGACTGAATATTCTGTTACTGTGGAAACTGGCAGGTTTTTGAGATTAGGTTCTAGATGGTTTGAAGTTTCCAGCAGTAGTGATGGGAACTTCTCTACAAAACAGAGGAATGAAGAGCAATTAAAATGTTCCACTCCCTGAAAGATTCATCCCTTCTTCTCCACCACAGGATCTTACAGAATAACTTAATTTAGAGATTCATGATGATAAGGGCTTACTGGCCCAGGATCATCTTTTGATAGAGTTCAGCTTTAAGTCAGGAAATAAATTAGACTCTAATGATTACATGAATACCCTTGCAGACTTAAAATCCTAGAACTCTATCATAAAGATGTGTTGTTACAGAAAGAAAGATTGTCATGATTGAGAAAGATTGTCATGATTGACAAAGATTGTCATGATTGACAAAGATACTCAAGAGAAAATGTCACTGGTAGCCATGATGACTTGGAAAGATGTTCTTTGTGCCCTCCTAAGGGATGGCTTGAGTTCTATTAAACTCTTGTTAACCTTTGCTGTACCACACTCAGACCATATCAAATTCTCTTAACTAATGGCTCAGCAAAAATCAACAATAGAGAAGAGAGTAGAAATTCTTATTCCTTAAAGCTGCCATTTGTATGAAACTTAAACTTTTAAAATAGACTTTTATGCATTGCTTGAGAAAATATAGCACTTTCATAATGTTATGCCAGGAAAATATATGTAAAAATTCACATATAACCTTTATATATTGGTGAGCATTAAGATTTCCTATTCTTTGAGGCAAATATTGACCTTGACTTCACCTCGGTCAATATTTACCTCTCAGGTCAATAGATCTTGATGTTCACCTCAACAGAAGTCAATATCTACTTATTATCTCATTTCTATCTGTCAGGTACCAGTGTGTAATCAGTAATGTGAATTTTCTTCCCTTATGCATTTCCTGAGGTTAAGATGGGATTAATTTTGGACCTTATACTTTCCATTTGTTAAATACCTTCTCCCCACAGGACCTAAAGACGGTTTCATACAGAATGTTGATTACGTATTATCATCTTCTTCCATTGCCTCCACTCATCCCAAATTAAGCTAACACATGGGTAACATAAAGTGTTTTAAAATGAAAACTTCATTTATTTATTCAACAAATATCTATTGTCCAGCATATATCTGGCACCAGGCTACATGCTGGGGATGTAGTAGAGATATAGGTAGATATGTCCCCTGCCCTCAGGAAACTTGCTGTCAAGCGCAGCTCTTCCCAAATCTCAATTTGTGGAAGGATGCCAAGAAGCCTGCAATTGCATCACTAGAAAAGTGTTAGCATTTTTGTGTGGGAGGGGTTGGGGCGAAGGGTGTAATTTTTATAAAAAGCACCTAGATACTCAATGGTTAGCTGCTGAATAGGCTCTTGGGGACGGGAAGCCCTAATTTGTTGCATTTGCTGACTTTTATGGTGTATTTACTCCCAGGATGTCCAAGTTTAAGCTGCCAATGTGAAGTCACTGACAAGGAGTTGGGAAAAGATGCAGAAAGTAATGAGTCAATTTAAGCCAGCTGTAGCACAGCACTGCTGTGCTTTACCTAGGTTTACCTACTGTTGGAATTTTATCCTAGTTAACTTTTTACTTGTGCTTCATTTCCCTTTTCTTTTCTTCCTTTCCCTTTTTTCTTCTCTTTTCCTCTCTCTCTTTTTCTGCCTATTTTTTGGGGTGAGAGATTTTTTTAAACATACAGATTCCAAAACCCCAGATTAGTGATCTACAGTGAGATTCAGGATGTGTTAAAAATTTCACAAGTGATACTAATGCATCACCAAGCTAAGGAACATTGGCCTAGTCTCATAGACCTCATATGGCATTACCAAGATTTTGAAATCCAGAGCCCCATAGACTCCACCTTGACCTTTATCTAAGGAAGAACCAACTGACCTCCCCTGGAATCTTTCATCAGTGCCATAACACTTCAGCCTTCAAATCCACGTGGTTTTAGTGTTTGGTTTGCATGACCTATTCCTCACCTAGTCATTTTCTGTTAAATCTGATTTGAACTTTTTCCTCTTCATTCTGGGCAGGTAGAAAAATTACTCCAAGAGATTTTGTCCATACTCGGTGTAGTAAGAATCTAACCAGAAACTTCAAGTGGTACATAAGGGAATAAGATCTATTATGCCATTTAAATGATCAAGAAATGCCTTTCAGGTCATTGATAAATACTTTAGATAAACTGACATTTTTAATGCATTATAATTTGCTTCTGGGGCTGTTTTTGTAGCTTATGGATAAATTTAGCTGTTAAGCTCTGTCTTCGTTTATATAGTTTCAGTGACAGATCTGTTTACAAGACAGCTTAAACTATAACTTTTGGTTGAAAAAAATCAGTTGTAGACATTCTCCATGAGAGCACTCCACCCTGTCTTAGTGATGTATACACTGCTATGATGCAGCCCCTGGAACATGGAGCCATGATGATCTGTAAGCATTTTAACCCTGCTAGGTAGACACATCCTTCAAATGCCGGAACTAGACCATAGTGGGTACTTAAACTACCTTGCAGTTATACCTAGAAGCAGCACAGTTTTGAGAAAGAACAGAGCTTTATTACTCCAAAAGAGTTGAACTGGGAATCTACTTAGAAGCTATGTCACCTCAGACAAGTTACTTAACCTATTTGAATTTCCATTTCTTCATCAGTAACATGGGAATAATAATATACACCTTATGTTTCTGTTGTAAATATTCAGTGACATATCATAAATAAATCACTTACCAAGAGTCTGATGTATAAAAGGAACATGATAGATCTTATTTCCCTACTACAGTCACCTTACATAAGTTGATCACAGGGATGGCGGTATTTTGTGCATATTTTAATGTGTCATACATATATTCACACACAGAGAGACATACACATATACGTAAATATATTCTATACAGTAGGGACTCAAAAATGATGTGATGAAGAAATGATGATGATGATGATAAAGAAGGAGGAGAAAAAAGAGCATGATTAGAAAGGGAGTCGCAGCACCAAAATGTCACAGTTTGTAGTTGGGAGAATAGTTCATTTCTTGGATAAAATGTACGGAGAAGTTATCACAATGGCTTATAACTGGAAAACTATAGAAAATAGAACTCAAACTCTTTCAAAAACTAATTAATTCAATTTGTTCGCTTTCAAAAACCAAGATAAATATTTTCCCTGAATAAAGACTGGCTTTAAGAACATTTAAATCTCTAGGAAACAACCCCTTGAAATTTTCTCAAGTGGCTAGATTAATAATCAGTTTTGAAAACCAACTGATTGAAGAGATATCGAGTCTTTTTCACTCTGGCACTTCCCAAGAGGAAGGACTAACATAAAAATGCAGTTTATATGAATGAAACTTAGGCTCATTTTAAAATGCTATAATATTACTTATACTTTCCAGAATTAGTCTAATAGGTGTGTGTAGTCACTGTCATGCACATTTAATGTTCAATGTTAAGCTCCAAATTCTGCCAAGAACCTCTCAAAAATCCACAACTCTCAGAGATATCTCTTCTACATGCCCTGAGAAGGCTCTTTCTGCAAGCCCTCAACAACTGGATCAGCTGATGTGTTTACAAAAATTATTTCAGCCCCCTAGACTGGCCTGATCATGACTTAGATGAATTGCCTCCACTCAGGGAAGACTCAGGTATTGTAGGCATTTCGGCAAACAAACTGTTCTTTCTTCCTGGCCTGCATCATTTACCTGTATAGGTAAATAACACCCGCCATAGAATTTCCCAGCTGCTTTTCACTGTCTTATTACTTTATTTTCCATCTAAGATGTACCATATAGAATTCAGTCAAAAGAAAAACAGCTTCCAGTGGCAATGATACTCATTTCCAATAGATCTGCTCAGTCTGACACGTTAAAATGGCGATCATTTCAGTTTTAAACTGACTGTGACGAAAATCAATAGATCTTTTTCACCTCTGAAAAACTGGGTTCAGATCTGAATTTGCTCTCAAGTGAAATCAATTTTGTGGCCTCTTAACCCAGTGTCTGGGAACCACTGGTCCCCATCACACAATCACCCTGTTGCTTTTATTCAGCCTGGTTGCTTTTATTCCCAAGAGTCAAGAGATCATAGGTGAGAGAAAAGCCAAGATGGGATCGAGAATGAAAGTTGACTTAGGGGAAATCTGACAACCACCACAGGTGACAGTATTTCTGGGGGGGTTTGATGGGAAGAGAGAGAAGGACAATAGTGTCTGTAACTTAATGTCAGGATTCATATCTTTATAGACAGCTTTTCCCATTCACTGCTAATTCTGGGTATGTTACCCATTTTTTTTTCTCTTTTGAAATTAAGATAAAATTTACTCTTAAAATTTACAACAAAAGTAAAATTAGGTACTGAAAAGTAAAAATTTTAAGATCTATCTATATTATTTGAAATGCTAACGCTTAGAGAACCAAAAAATTAAAACATACCCCAAATCCAAATTTCAGACAGATTTTTGGGTGATAAAAATGTTCTGATTTGGTTTCTTGGTTGCTGATGTGCAATTTTCCAGAAAAGAGGGAAAAATATCTATATATATATATAAACATATGTGTGTGTATATATATACACATATACGTATATTTATACATACACATGTATACATATATATACACATATATGTATACATATATATACACATATATGTATACATATATATGTATACACATATATACATATATATGTATACACATATATACACATATATATGTATATATATATATGAGAGAGCAAATCAGATAATTCCTTTCTTTTAACAAAGTTTTCAACCACTACTATCAATGATATCTTACATTGCAAATATCTATTTTTTCTTTACTCATCTAAGTGCAAAATTAAACAATTTTTGGTGAATTTAGGCAACTTACAAAATTGTGTAATCATCACAAAAATCCAAAAGATCCCTCATATCAGTATGCAGTCAATACCCATTCTCACTCCCAGCACCAGGTAATCTATAATCTACTTTCTCTCATTGCCTTTTCTAGGTGATTCACACAAATAGAATCATATAATATGTGCTTTTTTATGTCTGACTTCTTCCTCATAGTATTTTTGAAATTTATGTCATAGGATATACCAATATTTGGTTCCTTTTTATTACTAAATATCTACTTATGTATCACTTTTGCTAATGCATTCACCAGTTGTTGAACATTTGAATTGTTTCCAAATGGAATATTACAAATACCGCTGCTATGAATATTCATGTAGAAGCCTTTGTGTGGACATATGTTTTCAAAAATTTATCTTGGGTAGATACCTAAGAGTCGAATTGTGAATTGTATGATAAATGTATGTTTAAGTTTTCAAGAAACCATCCAACTCTTTTTCAAAGTGGCTGTGCCAGTATAAATTCCCACCAGCAATGTAGAAAAGTTCCAATTTCTCCACACCCTCACCAACACTTGTTATTATCTCTCTTTTTAATTATAGTCATTCTAGTGGATATTAAGTAGTATCTCATAATAGTTTTTTTTTAATTGCACTTTAGGTTCTGGGGTACATGGGCAGAACATGCAGGACTGTTGCATAGGTACACACATGGCAATGTGGTTTGCTGCCTCCATCCCCCCATCACCTACATCTGGCATTTCTCCCCATGTTTTCACTCCTGGACCTCCCCACCCCCCATTGTCTCTCCCTTGGCCCCCCAGCAACAAACCTCAGTGTGTGATGCTCCTCTCCCTGTGTCCATGTGTTCTCAGTGTTCAACACCCCCCGATGAGTGAGAACATGTGGTGTTTGACTTTCTGTTCTTGTGTCAGTTTGCTGAGAATGATGGTTTCCAGATTCATCTATGTCCTTACAAAAGACACGATCTCACCATTTTTTATGACTGCATAGTATTCCATGGTGTATATGTTCCACATTCTCTTCGTCCAGTCTATCATCGATGGGCATTTGGGTTGGTTCCAGGTCTTTGCTGTTGTAAACAGTGCTGCAGTGAATATACATGTGCATGTGTCTTTATAATAAAAAGATTTATAATCTTTTGGATATATACCCAGTAATGGGATTGCTGCATCAAATGGAATTTCTATTTCTAGGTCCTTGAGGAATCGCCACACTGGCTTCCACAATTGTTGAACTAATTTACACTCCCACCAATAGTGTAAAAGTCTTCCTATTTCTCCACATAATCTCCAGCATCTGTAGTCTCCAGATTTTTTAATGATCACCATTCTAACTGGCATTAGATAGTATCTCAATGTGGTTTTGATTTGCATTTTTCTAATGACCAGTGATGATGAGTATTTTTTCATATGTTTGTTGGCCTCATGTATGTCTTCTTTTGAAAAGTGTCTGCTCATGTCCTTCACCCACTTTTAAATGGGTTTGTTTGTTTGTTTCTTGTAAATCTGTTTTAGTTCTTTGTAGATTCTGGATATTAGCCCTTTTTCCAATGGGTAGATTGCAAAAACTTTTTCCCATTCTGTTGGTGCTGGTTCACTCTAATGATTGTTTCTTTTGCTGTACAGAAGCTCTGGAGTTTAATTAGATCCCATTTGTCTATTTTGGATTTTGTTTCAATTGCTTTTGGTGTTTTAGTCATGAAGTCCTTGCCTATGCCTATGTTCTGAATGGTTTTACCTAGGTTTTCTTCGAGGGTTTTTATGATGTTAGGTCTTATGTTTAAGTCTTTAATCCATCTGAAGTTAATTTTATTGTAAGGTGTCAGGAAGGAGTCCAGTTTCTGTTTTCTGCACATGGCTAGCCAGTTATCCCAACATCATTTATTAAACAGGGAATCCTTTCCCCATTGCTTGTTTTTGTCCAGTTTGTCAAAGATCAGATGGTTGTAGATGTGTGGTGTTGCCTCCAAGGCCTCTGTCCTGTTCCATTGGTCTATATCTCTATTTTGGTACCAGTACCATGCTGTTTTGATTACTGTAGCCTTTTAGTATAGTTTGAAGTCAGGTAGCATGATGGCTCCAGCTTTCTTCTTTTTGCTTAGGATTGGCTACGTGGGCTCTCTTTTTGTTCCATATAAAATTTAAGGTGGTTTTTTCCATTTCTGTGAAGAAAGTCATAGGTAGCTTGATGGGGATAGCATTAAATCTATAAACTACTTTGGGGAGTAAGGCCATTTTCACAATATTGATTCTTCCTAACCATGAGTATGGAATGTTTTTCCATCTGTTTGTGTTCTCTCTGATTTCCTTGAGCAGTGGTTCATAGTTCTCCTTGAAGAGGTCTTTTACAACCTTTCTTAGTTGTATTCCTAGATATTTTATTCTCTTTGTAGCAATTATGAATGGAAGTTAGCTCATGATTTGGTTCTCTTATAGTCTGTTATTGGTGTATAGAAATGCTTGTGATTTCTGCATATTGATTTTGTATCCTGAGACTTTGCTGAAGATGTTAATCAGTTTCAGGAGATTTTGTGCTGAGATGATGGGGTCTTCTAAATATACAATCATGACATCTGCAAATAGAGACAGTTTGACTTCCTCCTTACCTAGTTGAATACCCTTTATTTCTTTTCCTTGCCTGACTGCTCTGGCTACTACTTTCAATACTATATTAAATGGGAGTGGTGAGAGAGGGCATACTTGTTTGTCTAGTGTCAGATTTCAAAGGGAATGCTTCCAGTTTTTGCCCATTCAGTATGATATTGGCTGTGGGTTTGTCACAAATAGCTTTTATTATTTTGAGATATGTTCCATCAATATCTAGTTTATTGAGAGTTTTTAGGATAAAGTGCTGTTGAATGTTGTCAAAGGTCTTCTCCACATCTATTGAGATAATCATGTGGTTTTTGTTTTTGTTTCTGTTTATGTGGTGGATTATGTTTATAGACTTGCATATATTGAACCAGCCTTGCATCCCTAGGATGAAGCCTACTTGATGGTGATGAATAAGCTTTTTGATGTGCTGTTGCAATCGGTTTGCCAGTATTTTATTGAAGATTTTTACATCTATGTTCATCATGGATATTGGCCTGAAGTTTTCTTTTCTTGTGGAGTCTCCACCAGGTTTTGGTATCAGGATGATGTTGGTCTCATAAAATGATTTGAGAAGGATTCTCTCTTTTTGCATTGTTTGGAATAGTTTCAGAAGGAATGGTACCAGCTCCTCTTTGTATGTCTGGTAGAATTCTGCTGTGAACCCATCTGGACCTGGGCTTTTTTTGGTTGGTAGGCTATTAATTGCTGCCTCAACTTCAGACCTTGTTATTGGTTTACTCAGGGTTTCAACTTCTTCCTGGTTTAGGCTTGGGAGGGTGCAAGTGTTCATTATAGTTTTAATTGGCATTTCTATAATAACTACAGATGTTAAGCATCTTTTCCTGTGCTTATTGGCCATTTGTATAATTTTTTGTGAAATATCTATTCTAATATTTTTCCTCTTTTTTCTTTTGTCTTCTGATTGCTGTTGTAAGAGTAGTTTGTATGCTCTAGATATGAATGTCCCTTATTAAACAGATACTTTGCAAAAATTTTTTCCTAGTTTGTGTATCTTTACATTTTCTTAGTTGTTCCTTTTGGAAGCACAAAAGATTTTAATAATGATGAAATCCAATGTATCAATCTTTATCTTTTATGAATTATACATTGGTGCTGTATCTAAGAACTCTTTGCCTAACCTAAGATCATGCAGATTTTCTCTTATTTCTTAATTAAAATTTTATAATTTTACTTCATACATTTAAGTCTATGGTCCAGTTTGAGTTGATTTTGGTATGATACATTGAACTCATGATTCTAAATTCATCTTTTTGCATGTAAATATCCAATTATTTCAAAACCATTTGTTGAAAGATTATCCTTTCCTCCACTAACTTGGACTGACCCTTTTGTCACAAATCAATTTACCATTAATTTAAGAGTTTATTTCTGGACTGTCAAATCTGTTCCACAGATTTAAGGTCTATACTTATGCCCATACCACACTATTTTAGTTACTACATAGTAAGCTTTGAAACTAGGAAGTATAAAATCTTCCAACTTTCCTATTTTTCCAAATTGCTTTGGCTTTCCTAAGTCTTTGCACTTCTAATAAATTTTAGAATCAATTTTTCAATTTCTGCAAAAAGACATGATAAGATTTTGATAGCTACTACACTGATTTCTAAATCAATGAGAGAAGAATTGCCTTATTAACATTATTGAGTTTTCCTATTCATAAACCTAGAATAACTCATTTATTCACATCTTTTTAAATTTGTTCAAGCAATGTTTTCTAGTTTCAGTGTACACTTCTTGAACTTTTTAAATTTAATTTATCTTTAACTATTTTGTTCCTTTTAGTATTATTTTTAATGGAATTGTTTTCTTAATTTCATTTTTGGAGACTTCATCACTACTACATAAAAATACAATTTATTGTTCTATATTGACATTTATCTAAGAATCTTGCTGAACTCATTTATTAGTTATAGTAGTTCCTGAGGAGTCTGAATTCAGGCCAAAATCCTATGTGTGATCCCTCGAGCCCGACTATAAGCAATTAAAAGACTGCCTGGCAGATATTATAAAGGGAAGCTCCCTTCCCCTTCCAGACTTGGTGCACAGCCAGTACATTGCCATTTTCTAAATCTTACAGTCAAGAACTCAATTCCCCTAATGTGGGCCAGCCATGTTCAACTGCATATCTGAATTTCTAGCCAAGTCACCTCAATTCAAAGGCTTTCTTATCAGGTGCCTTGGAGAAAAATGGAGCACTAAGAGCCAGTGCCTCTTTTTGCCTCTTGCTTGTTCTGTCACTGCTTGTTATCTGTTTGTCACATTGTCCTAATTGATCACCTCCACCTGATTGCTAGATTCTTTGAGGATTTCACATGATTTTCAACATATAGGATCATTCATTTTTGAATAAAGACAGTTTTACTTCTATCTTTCCAATTGAGGTGGCTTTGTAGTTTTTTTCCTGTCTGATTTAACTGTACAATTTTGAGTAGAAGTGGTGAGAGCTGACATGTTGATCTTGTTTCTGATCTTAGGAGGAGAGCATTCAGCCTTTCATCCTTAAGTATGATGTTAGCTGTAGGCTCTTCATGAATACTCTTTATCAGATTGAGGCAGTTCCCTTCTATTCCTAGTTTCTTGCAAGTTTTTATCACAAATGGGTGCTTATTTTGTCAAATTCTTTCTGTGCACCTACTTAGATAATTGTGTCTCTTTTGTCCATTATTCTATTAATATGGTATATTATACAAGTTGGTTTTTATTATTCACTTATTCATTTTTGAGTCAGAGTCTTGCTCTGTTGCCAAAGCTGGAGTGCAATGGCATGATCTTGGCTCACTGAAACCTTTGTCTCCTGGGTTCAAGTGATTCTCATGCCTCAGTCACTCAAGTAGCTGGGATTACAGGGGTGTGCCACCACACTCAGCTAATTTTGGCATCTTTAATACAGATAGGGTTTTGTCGTGTTGACTAGTCTGGTCTTGAACATCTGACCTCAAATGATTCACCTGCCTCGGCCTCCCAAGGTGCTGGGATTACAGGCGTGAGCCACAGTGTTTGGCCACAAGTTGATTTTTAGATGTGAAAACAGCATTGCATTCTTGGAATAAATTCTATTTATTGTACATAGCTGTTTATATCTGTAGCTCTATTCATTTTGCTGTTTTGTTGAGAATTTTTGTGCCCACATTCATGAAAGATAATGATCTATAGTTTCCTTTTTTTATAATATTTTTTCTGGTTTTGCTATCAGAGAATGAATTGAGAAGTGTTTCCTCTCCTTTTATTTCCTTGAAGAGTTTGTGAAGAATTAGTATTATTTATTCTTTCTATGTTTGATAAACTGTGAAGCCAACTGGGCCTGAAGTTTCCTTTGTGGGAACAGTTTTAATCTAATTTAATTTCTTTATTTTTTATAGATCTTTTTAAAGTTTCTATTTTTTCTTTAGTCAGTTTTGTACATTTGCATTTATCTGGAAATTGGTTCATTTCATCTGAGTTTTCTAATATATTGATATAAAGTTGTTCATATGATTCCCTTCTAATCTTTTTTTGTTTCTGTAAGAATAGTAGTAATGACCCCTCTTTTATTCCTAACTTCCTGACATTTTCTGTTTTGTTGTTTCGTTTTGTTTTGTTTTGCTAAATTTAGCTAAAAGTTTTCCAATTTTAAAAATCTTTTCAAGAACCAACTCTTGGCTTCATTGATTTCTTTCATTGTTTTTCTGCTTTCTGTTTTATCGATATATATTATACGTCCCTCTTTTAATTTGTGTTGAGCTTAGTTGGCTTTTCTTTTTTTACTTCCTTAAGGTTGATCATGTTATTTATTTGTTATTTTATTTTACTAGTACAGGTGTTTAAAGCCATAAATATCCCCCTGCACACTGTTTTAGCTTATCTAGTATATTTTAATATATTGTTTCCATTTTTATTTAATTCAAATTATTTTCTAATTTCCCTGTGAGTTCTCCTTTGACCAATAAATTATATAGATGTTTTTATTTAAATGTTGATAGATTTGTAGACTTTCAAAATTTCTTTCTGCTGTTGATTTCTAAAAATTCCATTGTGATCAAAGAACATATATTTTATGATTTCAATCCTTCAGTCTTTACAATTCTTCTAAATATGCTGATATTTGTTTTGTGGCTCAGTGTATTAGGCCCTTATTGCATTGCTATAAAGAAATACCTGACACTGGGTAATTTATAAAGAAAAGTGGTTTTATTGACTCAGGGTTCCGCAGGCTATACAGGCATGTGACCTTATTTCTGACTCTTCATTCTTTTCCATTGGTCAATGTGTCTGTTTTTGTACCAGCAACATGTTCGATTACTGCAGCCCTGTAGTATAGTTTGAAGTTGGGTAATGTTATGCCTCAAACTTGGTTCTTTTTGCTTAGGCTTGCTTTAGCCATTCAGGCTTTTTTTTGGTTACATACAATTTTTTTTCTAATTCTGTGAAAAATGATCTTGATTGTTTGATAGAAATAGCATTAAAACTGTAAGTTGATTTGTGCAGTATGGCCATTTTAGCTACATTGAGTCTTCCTATCCATGAGCATGGAATGTTTTTCTATGTGTTTCTATTGTCTCATATATTTCAGCAGAATTTTGTAATTCTTGTAGTAGGGCTCTTTCACATTTCTGGTTAGCTGTATTCCTTGGTATTTTATTCTTTTTGTGGCTATTGTGAATAGAATTGTGTTCTTAATTTGGCTCTGAGCTTGGATGACATTGGTGTATAGAAATGCCTTGGATTTTTTACATTGATTTTGTATCTGAAACTTTACTAAAATAGTTTATTAGTTCTAGAAGGCTTTGGGCAGAGACTATGGGATTTTTGAGGTATAAAGATTATGTCATCAGTGAACAGAGATCAGTTTGCTTCCTTTTTTCAAATTTGATGCATTTTATTTCCTTCTCTTTCTTGATTGCTCTGGCTGGAAATTCCAGTATTATGTCGAATGGGAGTGGTGAGAGTGGGCATCCCTGTCTTGTTTCAGTTCTCAGGGGGAATGCTTCCAACTTTTGCCCACTCCATATGATGTTGGTTGTGAGATTGTGATAGATGGCTCTTATTTTGAGGTATGTTCCTTTGATGCCTAGTTTGTAGAAGGTTTTTATCATGAAGGGATATTGGATTTTATAGAAGGCTTAAACTGTGTTTATTAAGATGATCATAAGTTTTTGTCTTAATTCTGCTTTTGTGGCTAATTAGATTTATTGATTCGTGTATGTTGATTAAACCTTGCCTCCCAGGAATAAAGCCTACTTGATTGTAGGGAATTAATTTATTGATGTGCTGCTGGATTCAGTTTGCTAATATTTTGAGGATTTTTGCCTCTATATTCATCAGGGATATTGGTCAGAAGTTTTCTTTTTTGTTGTGTTTCTGCCATGTTTGTTATCAGAATGATGCTAACTTTATAGAATGAGTTAGGGGGAAGTTCTTTCTCTTCAATTTTTTTGGAATAATTTCAGCAGAATTGATACCAGCTCTTCTTTATATGTCTGGTAAAATTTGGCTGTGAATCCATCTGGTACAGGCTTTTTTCTGGTTGGTAGAATTTTCATTGTTGATTCAATTTTTGAATTCATTATTGGCTTATTTCGGATTTCTATTTTTTCATGGTTCAATCTTAGGAGGTTGTACGTTTCCAGGAACTTATCCATTTCTTCCAGGATTTCCAGTTTGTGTGCACATAATGCCTCTGAGAATTCTTTTTGTATTTCTATGTGGTCATTGGTAATGCCACCTTTGCCATTTCTGATTATGTGTATTTGGATAGTCTCTCTTTTTATCATTATTAATTCAGCTAGCAGTCTATGAGTCTTATTTATTATTTGAAAAAAATTACAACTTCTGCTTTCATTGATATTTTGCATGAATTTTTGCATCTGAATTTTGCAACTGAATTTCATCCAGTTCTGCTCTGATTTTTGTTATTTCTTTTATTCTGCTAGCTTTGGGGTTGGTTTACTCTTGTTTTTCTAGTTCCTCTAGGTGTGATGTCGAGTTGTTAATTTGAGATATTTCTAATTTCTTAATGTAGGCATTTAGTGCTATAAACTTTTCCCTAAACACTGCTTTAGCTGTATTCCAGAGATTCTAGTAAGTTGTATTTTTTTATTCTATTAGTTTCAAACCTTTTTTTAATTTCTGCCTGAATTTCGTTCTTTACTCAACAGTCATTCAGCAGCAGGTTGTTTAATTTTCATGTAATCGTACAGTTTTAAGAGATCTTCTTGGCATTTATATTTTTATTGTGCTATGGTCTGAGAGTGAGATTGGTATGATTTTGGTTTATTTGAATTTGTCAAGAATTGTTTTGTAGCCCAAGTATGTGGTATATCTTATAGTAAGTGTCATGTGGAGATGAGATGAAGGTATATTTTGCTGTTGTTAAGTGGACCATTCTTTAGACGTCTGTTTGGTCCATTTGATCAAGTGTTGAGTCCAGGTTCCAAATATCTTTGTTAGTTTTCTGCTTCAATGACCTAACATTGTCAGTGGGTTTTTGGAGTCTCCCACTATTATTGTGCTGTTATCTAAGTCTCTTTTTAGATCTCTAAGAACTTGTTTTTTGAATCTGGATGATCAAGTGTTACATGCATGTATACTTAGGATAGTTAAGTCTTCTTGTTAAATTGAATCCTTTATCACTATGTAATGCCCTTCTTTGTCCTTTTTGATCATTGTAGGTTTAAAGTTGGTTTTGTCTGGAAAAAGAATAACACTTCCTGTTCTTTTTTGGTTTTCATTTGCTTGGCAGATCTTTCTCTATTCCTATAGTTTGTGCCTATGGTTGTCATTGTATGTGAGATGAGTCCCTTGAGGACAGTATGTAGTTGAGTCTTGCTTCTTTATCCAACTTGCCACTTTGTGTCCTTAAGTGGGGCATTTAGCCTATTTCCATTCAAGGTTAATATATGAGGGATCCTGTCATCGGGTTGTCAGCTGGTTGTTATGTAGACTTGCTTCTAGTTGCTTTAGTGCAAATGGACTATGTTCTTAAGTGTGTTACCACTGGGTCAGATAACAATCTTTTGTTTCTACGTTTAGCACTCCCTTAAAGACCTCTTGTAAGACAGATTTAATGGTAACAAATTCCCTTAGCATTTGCTTGTCTACAAAGGATTTTATTTCTCCTTCACTTGTGAAGCTTAGTTTGACTGGATTTGAAATCTTGGTTAGAATTTATTTTCCACAGGGATGCTGAATATAGACCTCCAAACTCTTCTGGCTTATGTTTCTGCTGAAGGGTCCACTGTTAACCTGATGGAATTTCTTTTGTACATGACTTTCCCCTCCTATCTAGCTGCCTTTAAGATTTTTTTGGTTGTCATGACTTTGGAGAAACTGACGACTATGTGTCTTGTGGATGGTCATCTTGTATAGTATCTCACAGGGGTTCTCCAAATTTTCTGAATTTGCATGTCAACATTTCCAATGAGGTAGGGGAAGTTTTTGTGGACCATATACTCAAATATGTTTTCCAAGTTGCTTGCTCTCTCTTCATCTCTTTCAGAAATGCCAATGAGTCATTTTTGGTCACTTTACATAATTCCATATTTTGGACGTTTTGTTCATTTATTAATTTTTTTAAAAAAATCTTCTGACTCCACTAACTTGAATGAACAGTCTCTGAGCTCTGAAATTCTCTCCTCAGTTTGGCCTATTCTGTTATTAAGGCTTCAAATTACATTCTGAAATTCCTGTAGTGAATTTTTAATTTCTAGAAGTTCAGTTTGTTTTTTTCTTAAAATGGCTATGCTGTCTTTCAACTTTTGGACCATTTTACTGTCTCCCTTTGATTAAATTTCAACCTTTTCCTGTATCTCAATTGGCTTCCTTGCTGTCCAGATTTTGAATTCTATATCTGTTATTTCAGCCATTTCAGTTTGGTGAACAATCATTGCTGAGGAGCTATTGTAATCATTTGAAGGTAAAAAGACATTCTGGCTTTTAGAGTTGTCAGAGTTATTAGTCTTTCTCATCTGTGTGGGCTGATGTTCCTTTAATCTTTGAAGTTGCTGTTTTTTGAATGGGGGTTTTTACTTTTATATTCTTTGATGCCCTTGAGTGTTTGAATGTGGTATAAATTGGGTTTAGTCAATTGACTTCATTTCTGGATGCTTTCAGGGAACCAAGACTCAGCTCAGCACTCACGGGTTGCATGCTCTAACCCTGGGGGGCTGGGACCAGGCCTGTGACTTTGTCCTCTCGCCCCTCAAGGTTAAGCACCTGCTGCACTGGAGGAGCTAAGATGTTCCCAGGCTATTGGTAACAACACTCTGATAAAGGCTTTTGGCAAACATGCTCCAGCAGGGCAGCTGTGGGCCTCCATATGCATGTGCACCAGTAGGGCAGCAGGAGTCCCTGCATGCATGCATGCTGCTAGGGTGGTGGCAGACCTGTGCACATGTGCACGCTTGTAGGGTGGTGGAAGGGGAGACTTTGGGCAAGCACACGTTGGCAGGGGAAGGTTACAGGCAGGTGCATGCTGGCAGGGGGAGGCTGCAGGCAGGTGAATACTGGTGACGGTTCATCTGCAAAAGTACTCTGAGGGGTAAGTAGGTTCTATTGGCAAAAGAGCTGTGACAGTGGCCACTGGTAAGCTGAAGCTACATTGCAAGTGGGTGCAGTCAAGCAGGAACCCTGGGAGAGGTTCGCAGATAGGGAGCACTCAGATAAGTCTGGACCCATCTCACAGAGAAGCAAGATAACCCTTCTCTGTCCAGATCCAGCAGCTATCAAAGGCTAAAGCAGCTTAGAGAAGTATGGCAAGACTTGGGGGATGAGTGGCCCTGGCTGTGCTCCTGGGCCAAATCTTCTGGGCCTCACACAGGCAGGAGTTCTGTCTCTGCCAACTCTCTGGGCAGTTCCCCCTGCCAACTGAGATGTGCATGAGGGTCATGAGGTCTCCTGCAGCGAGGATCCCTGAGGTCTGTGGTGAGAGTGGACCACTCCATACCTACTTCACTCACCCTTCCCTAGGAGCAGCTCAGAGCCAGAAACAAGTTCTGTGGCTCAGCAACCTTGTACAAGTTTCCCAACTTCTTCCGCGTTCAGCCTGGGGTCTGTGTCCTCCCTCTGTTGACTCTCAATGTCTTCTTTCTGAGGGAAGATCTGTTTAGTGTGTCAGTCTACTTGATGATTCAGTCTCTCTCAGTGATCAAAGCTCTTCCTCACTGTGTCTAGTCAGCCATCTTTATTCTGCTGATTCTTTTCTATATTTCACATCTTTTTTGTTCTCCTGTTCCTCTTTTACAGGCTTTTTTGTGTTAAATAGATACTTTTAGTGTACCATTTTAGTTACTTTAAACTATAATTTTTAGTTATTTTCTTAATGGTTGTCTTAGGGATTACAATATATCACAATCTACCTTGGATTAATATTAACTTAATTCCCATAAAATATAGAAAATTTGATCGATTATAGCTCCATTTCCCCCCTCATTTGTGCTATTATTTATATCAGTTATGTCTTCACATGTATCTTCTGCTTTATGCAATTTGAGGAAAAAGAAAATGTCTTTATACTGTCTTTTGTATTTACCCACTGAATTATTTTTACTAATGCTCTTTATCTCTTCATGTAGATTCAAATTGCTAGATAAAGAATCTTAGTTGATAATTTTTTTCTTTTTCTTTCAGCACTTCGAATATGTCATCTCACTGCCTTGTGACCTGCATTATTTAATATGAGAAGTCAGTTGTTAGTTTTTTTTTTTAAGAAAGAAAAAGAGAGAAAAGAAAGAGAGAGTGAAAGAAAGAAAAAAAAAGAATATAAGAGAGAAAGAAAGAAGAAGAGAAAGAGGGAGAGAGAACGGGATTCTTGTTCTATTGCCCAGGCTAGAATGCAGTCTAAAAATGGGTATTAAAAAACCTCTTTTATGCCAATAATTGTGCTTAACAATGGAGACAGGAA